>CBVK0100964452.1:0-10274 GCA_900067695.1 Picea abies | reverse complement strand
GATGCCATTTTAATGTTACAATGTACAAATATGCATGTTTTCATACATTATGCAGCTAATTTGTCTTTCTGCATGTTTTTTTTAATATAAACGCAATATATATATCTAATAGACGCTTCCAGGATGCTTCGCTCACGAGGATTTTTTGAAAATGACTGTCCTGACGCTTCGCTTCCTAAAAACACTCCCGCTTCGCTCCGCACTCTGGCATCATTGATCCATATGCTGTATGGCCACACAATGGCCCATACAGCCCCCCCATACTGGAAAAAAAATGCACATCTGGCCATTGCTCTCCATTCTTCTCTGTTCTTCCTATCTCGTCGGCTGTCTCCTCTTCCCATCTCGTCGGCTGTTTCCTCCTAAGCTAAAAAGATTTATGTGAACAAACCATAAATATTTTGAATTTAGCTCTCCCAAGTTCATGACTACAATATTTATTGCCTAAAACTTCTTATTTTGGGGATGTTTCTGCTGACCTAGCCTTTTGACATATGTCCTGCATTTGAATCTCCACAAGATTTTTTTGTTTTGTTTGCAATAATACCTTTTTTAACAGATGTTTTGGAGATGAGGATTGGCTTTAGCCATTAGTGTCCAGATATTAGCATCATGTGTAATAGCCTATTGTAATTATTTTCCTAAAGTTTTGCTGAAAGCAATTTGTATATGAATTTTTTTTTTCAGTGCTGCTGCTGTTGTAAAAGATTCCTGATGTACTTCAATTTTGTCTTCGGGCCTGTTGGCAATCTTTAGAATTTTTTTGTAAGGTTGTGAAGTTGGTGTTTACAATTATTCTTTTCACTTGTATGTTGTGGGATCTATTGACTGGATTTACTGTTATTGGTGATGTTTTGAGTGTTTGCACACAATCTTTTGTTGTTATGCTTGAGGATTTTTAAGTAGGTTTTCTTGAGTTTTCTTTTATATGTTTGCTTGTTTTCTCAGTCTGTTGTTTTATCTCTAGTCCTAAGTTATAAAACATTGTGACAATTTTTTTTCTGTTGATGTGAGCTTGCTAAACTTTCTCACATAAATCGAAAGGTTGCATTGAAACTCCAATCTGTAATATTTTGGCTTCTTGTATAGTTATAGTGTCATTGACATAGTGCTGATGTGCAATTAATTAAATTTTCCCTGTGACTGAAATGACTGTTGTTTACCTTTTTCTTGGTTACAGGGAATGTTTGTACCGGCTATAAAGGGACAGGCAAATGAGGAACAGCAGCAGGAGTGGCTTCCTCTTGCATATAAGATGCAAATAATTGGTTGTTATGCGCAAACGGAGATGGGCCATGGTTCTAATGTCCAAGGGCTTGAGACAACTGCAACATTTGACCCAGATACTGATGAATTTGTGTTAAATAGCCCAACATTGACTTCAACCAAGGTGAACAAAGGACATGAACTTTCCTGTCAAATCCAATTTTTTGAATGTAGATATGCTCTTTTTAACTTGTTATATGCCACTGTTCTTGTTGAGTTTCATGACAAAAAATGCAGCAGTTTTATGCAACTGTTATATATTGTATTTTATTTCTATATAAATAGTATGTACATCTGAGAGTGTGTACTTGTCCCCAATGCTAATCATTGGTCTCTCAGAGATGAGACATCAACAGATAATATTATCTCAATTCAGTTGAAATCTTTTTAATTGTTGAGGTCTCTAGATGGGCCCATAGTACATGCACCATATAAGCCATAGTTTCTCTCAATTCGATTGCACTCTACTTGCTTATTTCCCTCAATTTTGTGGTTGACGAACCTGTCCAGGTGCCTCAATGAGATGGCCTTGTTCCAACTGCAGTTTCATCCACTTCATTAAGATTTCTCTGTACTAAGGTGTCAAGTGAGGTCCTATCCCCAATTTCTATGTAGTTGCTTGCAATTTGTAGTCGTTTATCTCTTCTGTATTTACCTTTTTTCCCTCTATCAGTGTCTCCTCAGTAACCCAGGCCTCTATGGGGCACTCCAGTAATTGATATCAAGAAATTACTATACCCTAGGATCAGCGTTCCTTATGCTGGATATGTTTGTGATTCTACACCAAGAAGTTGATCTTCATCCCAATCCTTCAAATTATAGCATCCTTGTTCATTATATCAAGAATTATATGCACGTGTTCAAAACTTCCTGAAGTCTATCCCCAAAACAAAGAAAGAAGTCTTCACAGTTCTGACTAGACTCCACAGCTTACCATGATCTTCTATTTCTTTGTTTATCTTGCTAGCTCACATGCACAAGTTCATTATCAGAATTTCCAACCCATAAAGCACACAAGCCCAATAGTTAGTTGTTATAGAGAGTAAGATGAAATTACAGTGTTGTGAAATTGATCTTAAGGCATTGTTTATATTAATACAAATATATGAACACTAAGCATTCCCATATCCTCATTGAGAATTAACTGAAAGTATCGGCATTTGAATAAGTTCTAATCTTGGTTTCTGCTGCATCTGCATGTTTCATGTATGTTCATGTGGGTCATTGTAGCTTACTTGATGGTTTCCCTGTCTATGTATGTACACATGAAAAGTGGTGGCCAGGAGGTTTAGGAAAAGTATCAACACATGCAGTTGTATATGCCCGCCTCATAACTGATGGTCAGGACTACGGAGTGCATGGTATATTTTTATTTCAAAGTTTTGTTTCCTTCAGGCCAATAATTTTCTCTATAAACTATGGCAAACCACAAATAGACATCTCTAGATCTCTTTAAGTTGTCAAAAATTAGTAAGAACGGTTTTTTGGAACTTGGATACAAATATAATGTGCTGAACATGCTCTTGATTTTGTTTGAACTCAGCTTTTATTGTTCAAATACGGAGTCTGGAAGATCACCAATCACTTCCAGGAGTTACAGTCGCTGATATTGGTATGAAGTTTGGAAATGGTGCATATAATACCATGGATAATGGGCTACTGAGATTTGATCATGTTCGGATACCACGCAAGCAAATGCTAATGCGGTTTGTTCATCTTCTGTAAAATTGTATTTGTAAAGTAGACTAGAATGTTTGTCAACACTTTCTATTCCAGTACATAGAAGATAACGCACTAGTTAATATTATTTCAAAGAAAAGAATGAACTCATTTAACTTAAATCTATTTGAGTTATTTGAATTTTTTCATTGAAATATTAACTTAAATCCATCCAATTATTCTCTGTTTATACATTTATATTGTCATTGTACAAGGAATAACCCAGCTACATGCTGCAGTTTTATCCAGTTGAACCTTATTGTGTCTTTAAAGCTCATCCACAGACTAATTTGATATTATAGCATATATAAGACCAAAATATGGGCAAACAGGACATGAAGAGATTAAGCAAATTCAGGATTTGGGAGAGAAGGGTATAATCAATGGGGATTGGAATAGTTGAAAGTATTAGGTATTGTTAGAACCTGAAGTGAACTGCATGCAGGTTTAATTCATGTTAATTTACAGCTGGAAAGCTACTCTTTCTTTTTGGTCATTTATTTTTTACAATAAGGCACAACACTGCAACAAAGTGCATTTTTTCTCCTAGATAGGGGCAAGGTTTGTAGGCTTTTCATGTCAAAATAGTGTTTCTTAATTTGATGTATCTTAACAATATCTTTGCCCTATGCAATCATACAGCATGTGATTTAATTTTTGGAACTGTATCCTATGGGGACTTTTATAACTTATCTGATATTTGTTTTGGCAGGCTTTCTAAAGTTACCAGGGAAGGAAAATATCTGCATTCTGATGTCCCTAGGCAACTTGTTTATGGAACCATGGTTTTTGTGCGACAGACAATTGTCTCAGATGCTTCTAATTACCTTTCACGGGCTGTTTGCATCGCCATGAGATACAGTGCAGTCAGACGACAATTTGGTTCTCAGGATGGTAGTCCTGAAATTCAGGTATCAGTTGATCTATAGCTACGATTATTCTTTTTGTCACAGATTTGGTATGAGGGCTATTTGCTTGTTTAATCTTTGAGGAATACCAAATGGGTCTCTTATTGTCATAAGGTGTGCTGATGTAAATTGTAGTTTGTACAATCTTTATTAAGTTTGACACATTTTAGTCAGATTTTAAATTTGTCAGGATCTCTAATGTAATGAATTTTTTTTCAAGCCTAGGTGACTGCTGTCTTAATATTGTCATGCTAAATAACTCAAACAGAATTTATTTAACAACAGAAAATTAAATTTCAGAACATTGCATCAATCACACAATTAGCTGAAAAAATGAACAACGGAAGAAATAAAACACATACACAAGGATTTCTCCTTCAAATAAGCTTTTCATTCCTTTGATCAAAGCTTACAAGGTGAGCCCTGCGGCCTGCTTTGAACCAGCGACTGTACGGTCAATAAAATCACCTCAAACAGCAGTGTATGACCTGTGAAAAGAGTGTACAGCTACAACAGTACATCCTGCTCTATTTCTGCCGTTCTTGGACAGCAAATCTCTCTTTCTCCCTCCCAATCACTAAATCACAGCCCCAACAATACACTGTATGGCCAGAGCTGAAGGTGAATGGCCAGATCTTAAGATGTATGGCTTGTGCATGAAGAAAAGACAGCTATAGTGGTGGTCCAACATGCATGGCCTGCTGTACTTGTTAGTCTCTTTAGCAGATCTGCTCTTCTTCTGTTTCGGATGCACTCTCCCTTCCTGCATCTCTCTTTCTCTCTTCTCATGTGCGTGAGATCTCTCCTATATTTTTGCTTTGAGATAGGATAACTAATCTACTCAATCTTAGCTGCTACCTATCTCAATCATGAGATGTACGACCAGCACTAAATCCTGATTTAAGTCACTAATGTTCTAGAACTTCTAGAACATTTCATTTAGATTCCTAAGACTAGTTGACTTCAAAACAGAATTTCACTTTTATTTTTTATTTTTCAAGTGAAATTACAAGATAGAATTAGTGATCACCTTTCCAAGGTGGTTACCAAAGAAATCTCTCGAACCACTTCCTGCACGTTCACATTGAACCTATGCAAGAAGTTCCTGCTTGAGCTACATTTCTCAACACTCCCTCTTAGTGAGGAAGGAATTTTACACCAATCCAAGTCTATCTTTGAATGGTTCAAACTTCCCTTTTGCTAAGGGCTTGGTCAGAATATCAACTACCTATTGATATGTGGTAATATACTGGAGCTTCATTGCTTTCTTCTGAATCTTATTTCGTCTGAAGTGATATTTGATCTCTATGTGCTTGGACATGTAATGAAACATTAGATTCTTTGAGAGTTTGATACAACTTTGATTATCATAGCAAATGACTATGGGGTCCAACTCTTGATCAAACAATCTCGCAAGTAACTTGCAAAGTCAGATGGCCTCATAACTAACAGTATTGGATGCGATGTATTTTGCCTCTTGCTGAGCTAAGTGAGACATAAGTTTGCTTCATGTTGAACTAGGATATCATTCCCGATCCCAAGTTAAAGCAACACCCTGAGGTGCTCTTTATGTCTGTTGCATTGCCTACCCAATCTGAGTTTGAATACCCTTGCAACTTCACTTCACTATCTCCAAGATATCTTAGATTATACTCCATTGTGCCCTTAAAGTATCCAATGTTCTTGCCTTAGCTCCACTATGAACTAATTCAAGGTGTTTACTGCAAAATATGAACTAGTTGTGTTGACCAAATACATCGAGGAACCTATTAGTTGCTTGTACAATGTGTGATCCACCAACTTTGAATTTGAAGCTATCACCTTATTCAGATTAGTGATCATGGGTGTGGGCACAGGTTTGCAGTCCTCCATCCGAAACCTCTTCAGGATCTCAACTGCATACTTACCCGACCAAAAGACATATCTCCCCTAGTCTCTACCAAACCTCCAAACCCAAGAAATAATGCATCATGCTAACGTCCTTCATCTTGAACTCAACTTCCATATTGGATTTGCACCTTGCAGTGAGCTTCCTTGTACCTGTAAGAAATAAGTCATCTACATACAACACCAAAACAAGTAGATCAGTCCGAACAAATATATAATATAAGTTAGGATCTGTTTCACTTTTGGTGAAGCCCATGCTTTGCAAATATCCATCTATTCTGGAATACCATGCTCTCGGTGCCTGCTTGAGTCCATACAAGGATTTCTTAAGCTTGTAAACATCAAATTCCTTGCCATTTATCTCAAAGCTCTGAAATTTCTCTATGTACACTTCTTCATCAATGATCCCATGAAGGAAAGTTGTATTCACATCCATTTGATGTATCCTCCATCCCATCAATGAAATTAAGGAGATAATTGCTCTAATGGAAGTGTACCTAGCAACTAGAGCAAGTGCCTAGTGACTGGAGCAAATTTCTCCTCATAGTCCATGTTATCCCCGATATCTAGGGATAACTAGGAGATCATGTCCCGAGGCCCCATAGGGACGTCTCCCTTGGACTAGACCTCCTAAATAGAAAGAGCCCCCCATCGAGGTGACAGTGGGTGGGGAAGCTCCTGTTACGCCGGTTTCAAGTCCTGACTCAAGCTCTCTAGACCTTTCCTACAAACCGTGCGATAACAATCCACTCCCTCTTTTTGGGAAAAATCCTCTTGCCATGAACCTTACCTTGAACTTTTCAATGATGCCATCTATTACATGCTTGATCTTGTAGAGCCACTTGGAACTCACTTTTAACTTCCCCTTCGGTCTTGGCAATATATTCCAAACATCATTCTTCATGATGGAGGTGTACTCTTCCACCATGACATCCTGCCATACCCGCTGGCCTACGGCCTCTTGAAAGTTGGAAGGATTAGAATTTATGATGTTGCTCATCAATTGCATGTAGTATGGAAACTCTTCAGAGGTTTTCTCTCTCTAAATGTGTTCCTAGGAGCCTCAATATACTCTTGAGCATCCCTCAATGTTTGAGTGAACCATCGAGGTCTCTTGATAGAAGTGTAAGGTGTTACTATCTCCCCCTCTTTACCTGAAGGTTGTTGTATTGCTTTGGAAGTCATTGATGACCCTAGCTCAACCTTCGAAGCTTCTTGCTCCTCATCCTCTGTCACTTAAATAGTCTCATCGAACTTCCTGGATGCAAAGTTTTCCTCAAATTTTACGTCTCTGCTCACTACTGTCTTTCTTTTCTCTAGATTATAGACCTTGTAGGCCTTTGAAGTCTCACTGTAACCTACTAATAAACCCTTCTTGTTGGTGGGTTCCAACTTAGTCCTCTTTTCTACTGAGCCAAAGATGCAAAAATGATTCACCTTTGACATTCACACTAGTGAATGCCTCCTTTGGTGTTTTATCCTCCAATATCCTGTAAGGACATCGGTTCGGGATGTAGACTGATGTGGTGCATGCTTCTGCCCAAAGAAACATTGACAAGTCCTAGTCATAAATCATGGCCTTAGCAGGCCCTATAATGGATCGATTCTTCCTCTCTGCCATGGGTTGTATGGAACTATCAACTCCCTCTTGATTCCTGCCTCCTTGCAAAAACCTTCAAACTCCTTGGAAGTATACTCACACCCATTGTATGATCTCAACTTTGATCTTCTTCCCGGTCTAGTTTTCAACTAGAGCTTTAAACTCTTGAAACCTTCTAAAGACCTCATCCTTGGTCTTTAGGAAATAGATCCAAGTTTTGTGAGAGAAGTCATCAATGAAGGAAACATAGTACATGCTTCTTAAAATTGATGCTATTGACATTGGCCCACAAACATCCGAATGCACTAGGTCTATAATTTCCTTACACCTGTTATCACTGCTTGGGAAAGAAACCTTGGCATGCTTGCCAAGCGTGCACCCTCTACATACTCCATGTTTCTCAATACTAAACTATGGAGTTTGGAAGACCTGTGACTATCTCCCTCAAAATAAGCAATCCTTGTGATGCAGGGGCCCCTTCCTCTCGTGCCAACATTCTCACAAGCCATCATTGTTATGAACTAGTGCTCAAACAAGTTCCTCTGCAAACTGTAAAGATTACCTTTACTTGAGCTGTATCTGGGCTAGATTCTTTCCGTCTGATGAGGACCTGCTAGTTCTTGAACTCAACTGTATAGCCCTTATCCTCCATGATTGAAATTGAAAGCAAATTGTTTGCGAGACTTGGAAAATCAAGATATCGTTAAAATCTAAAGTGTTACTTGACTCGAGCCGGAAGGGAATAGTACCAATTCTTGCTACTGGGTACTTGGCATCATCACCTAGTTCAACCTGTACTCATAAGTTCTACTTCATTAGACTAGAAACTAATTGTCGGGCTGAGGTCATTTGACGAGATGCCCCACTGTCCACATACCATGCATTCCTCAGAACCATGCTAGTAGAAAGACATGATACCATTGAGAAATCCTTCTTGAACTCGGCAACAAAGTCGTTCATCTAAGTTTCTAAAGAGGCTGTTAACTACTTCCCTTTACCCTTCTTCTTTTTTGGACACTGTGATGCATAATGACTATGCTTATGACAAATGAAGCACTTGATCTTACTCAAGTCCTTTTTTCGCTACTATAAGGTTGACTCATCACCCCGTCCCTTACCCTTGTTGGGTTCTTTACCTTTGCCCATATTTATCTGACCAAATAAGACTAGGTTCTCATCACCACCCTTCTTGCTGAGCTTTGACTCCATTTGAGTCTCCTCTTGGATAATGTCATCTCACAGTCTTTCAAAGTTAGATAGGTTCTCATGAGCACAAATACCTTGGAAAAATGGTTCCCAAGAATTTGGGAATCCATTCATTGCCATTGTTAAATTTATATGCAGCAGCGAGAGCCATTCTCCTGGAGGATGGCGAAATTTTAAAAGAAATTACTGTTCTACAATATTACCCAAAATCTAACAGCCATGTTCACCAACTCTGCATCTGCAACCTTCTCCGCAATTGTTGCAAGTTGATCATGAATCTACGTGACTTTTATAAGGTAACTGATGACTGAATTTGATTTGGTCATCTCTATGGATCCGAGTTTGTCTCGCAATAGCATCTTTGTGTTTTATATTCTCACTCTAGTAGAGGCTTACTAGGGCATCAAACATTTCCCTTGTTGTCTTCTTCTCAAATATATGAGGGATCCTTTATGGCATCCATGATCATCCTCTTGGCCCTCACTTCTTGCTTGTTGTGAGTTGACAACTACTGGGAATCTGTAGGCGAAGACACAACATCATTGACAATATCTGAAAAATCATTCTCTTCCAATAAGAGTGTAACCCTCACTTTCCATGACAAGAAATTTGAGGTGCCATCCAGTTTGTCCTAAAATGGGAGGTAAGCTGAGATCATCTCCGAGATCAAATGCACAAACTCCTAGATTTGAAAAATTAGTCCTTCAAAGAAATAATGAAACCGTCTAACTACTAGTCCTTTCCGACAATGGATTTACTAATGTATATCCTTGAGAATCTCATTCAAAGAAATAACTTTGATATCATGCAAATTTTTTCAAGCCAAGGTAAATGTTGCCCTAATGTTCTCACGCTAAATAACTCAAACAAAATTTATTTAACAACAGAAGATTAAATTTCTAAAAATTGCATCTATCACACAAATAGCTAAAAAATGAACAACAAAAGAAATAAAACACATACACAAGGATTTCTCCATCAAATAAGCTTTTCATTATTGTCATGGGCTAATGGAGTCATGAGGCGTTGGATAAATGAGAGGACTAGTGTGTCACAAAAAACTAATTTGAATCTAGTCATATGTTAGAAGAAGCTTGTTTACCATCTTCCATCAAATAGTAGATGAAAAAGCTATTTGATACATTTATTTTTAAGGTGTGTACTTAATAAGGTAAAAAGGGCCTATTGTGATACATTTGAACCTTCAGTATTTGCTGGAAATGTGTTGTAGAAAACTAGTCTTGGAGGGCTAAGATTGCCACTCATCAATCAAACTAAAAAGGTGTTGTTTTATGGCTGTAATTTGCTTCCAAATCTGCAACTTAGTTGATAGAAGAAAAGAGAACAAGTGCAGAAATATAACAACAAATAAAGCTAAAGGGAGAACCTCATCAAATTGCTTTATTCCTATGTAATGTCCCCACTTTGGGACATCATCACAGTGCAGTGGTTTATGATGACCAGAGTAGCCAGATGGATGTTATAGCGAGTACAGGGGTTATTGAGAACCATTGTGGGGTCCAGCTTGCATTGCTCATCATATTCCATCATTATGAGCCATTCCGCACAGGTTGGCTTTGGTTCTGTTGCATTATGACGATTTCCATGATTTTGACTATTTTGAGCTATAAGTTAATTGAATTCACTAAAGAGGTCATTTTGGGCACATTACTTGGAGGAACGTCTCA
>CBVK0100964451.1:0-10274 GCA_900067695.1 Picea abies | reverse complement strand
GAAAGATTGGAGCTCAATTCGGAGCGTGCAGGGACAAACATCGGTAAAAGATACTTATTTTCTCCTTCCTTTTCACACACTAGTCCACCTAGATCTGGAAGGAAGTCAGTGTCCACGTTAAGCGTCTTTTGTCTTAAGAGTTAAGAGTCTATCTCTCAAGAGGTGATCTACCTGTCCGCAGGGAGATTTTCCTTCAACAATAGATCCCTGCAAAGATCAATACCAAAGATGTCCTTAAAATACAAAGATGTAATAAGTCATAGAAAGGAAAATAGTGCCAAAAAAAAGAAATAGAATAACAATATCTAATCTGGATCACTTCAAGAGACATAAATATCAACATCAAACTCTACCAAATTAACACTAATTAGCATTGAATCAGGCCAGAACTTCTAAAAAGTGAAAACATATGGCAAAGGAAATAAATAACCTTGAAGAATGCCACATGTCAATGCCACTCTATCTTTCTTTTCCACCTTTCAAGATATCCATGTTGTCAACAAGACAATTTAGTTCTCTAGACTCTCAGAATGGAAATGAAGAAGAATGATAAATTTGCTTTCAAAGCTTAGGAATACCTTCACACCAAATTTTCTCCTCTCCATTCGGGACTTCTCTACCTTTTTATCTTAGCACCAAGAAGTTGGGTAGTTCAACTACCTATTAATTTAATTAGATTTTAATTTTGAGAAAGAATAAAATTGTTTTATGGTAAAGGTCACAAATGTATTTTAAATATTTTAACTAAAATTAGGTGGGGTCTCACTAGACTCTATAAAATTTATTGCATATCAAATTTATCCTTGTAACTCCCATAATAAAAATAATTAGCTTATATGGCAAAAAACATAACTCAATATCATCAAAACATGTGTGCCTCTCTTAATCAAAATACATGATATTTTAAGTTTCAAAATTGAATAACGTATAATCATTGTCAACCCTTTAACCATGTCTCTAATATCCAGAAAATAAGAAATTCCATAAACATAAAGCTATAAAAGCTCAGGGTGTATATCTCTAAAAGAAATCTCTCTTCTTCCTTCATAATCTATTTTCACTGGTTGTACTTTTGACTATGCAGAAGTGGATTAAGATGAATCAGTGCTCTGGACCTCAATATGTTTCTTCCGTTTATCACATGGAATCTTGGAAAGAGACATTTTTCCATTCTTTGGGTAAGAGTGAGCAACAGAGTCAATTGAAGCAACAATAGGTGTTGAAACATGTGGTAAGGGTGCATCTCTGGGGCTAGCAGGACAATAAGAAATACCAAAAGGGGGGGTATAGGTTTTTTTTTCCATCCATCATCCATAAGATGAAGAGGGGGTTCTGAAACATCCATAATACTTGAATGGGGTTGCAAGGTCACATTAGGAAGAAAATGGTTGTGGCAAAGTTGGCTTCCCACCCAAGTCCAGGTGATTGGTTTGTACACGTTGATTAAACTCCTCAAAGTTTGCATCAAAAAGATTGAAAATATTATCTTCATATTTCTTCCTTCTTTCCATAACATATTGGTCTTTTTCCTATTCCTTTATTATTTCCTCTATTGTCCATGATGAAAAAACTCACTATTTTCATTTCATAAAATCAATCAATATCGTGAAGTAATATACAATGTGCAGAAAAACATACTTTGCTAAATTTTATTGAGTATGATTAACAAGGCCTACACTGTAGCATAGAAGACAAAGTATGCAACAGGGGAAATGAAAGGGAAGTTATTGATGAAATAGGAAGGAAAACTCATGCATACTTTCCCATATTCTATTTTATACTCCAGTCTCGTATTTCCATTTAAAATTCTTTTCAAAACTTCATTATGAGAATCATATGGTATTCAATTTTCATACCAAATACTACATCAATATTCGATAAAAATAACAATAAAGGACAACATATACAAGGAAGTGAAAAATTGAAAGTGTGAGGGATTATAATAACTCTGTCATGTGATATAACATTTATGTGTATAAGAGTTACTATTTAAATTCTAGAGTCATTTTACTTTATAAAATAGAGAATCCATTGAACAGCATCATGGAATATCATATGGAAAGTGATAATATGAATGATGAGTTATAGTATGTGCATCGAAATCACAATTATAGCCTTCTACTAAAGTGACAAATTAGCATTCTATATTCATCTTCGAAAGCATCATCAAGTTTCGTCGAGTTCAAATATTCCTCTATATATCACTTTGTTTTAGGATCGCCAAGTTCAAATATTAAAGTCTTCTACTCCATATGATTTTATGAAATTTTGGTTTCAATATTTTACCAAATTCATAGCGATGGGTTGGCCATAGTTCGTGATGGGATTCATATGTTTTATTAAAAAAACTTAAATATGTTATTAAATGTATTTAAAGTGTTTTCGCCATCATCCATTGGTAGAGAAAGAAGCATGGAGAGGATTTATCAATGGACATTGAACAACTGTTTACTATTTTTTATTAAATGGTTAAATGACATGTCATCGATATTTGGTGTTAAAAATATTATGAACATCTTATATCACAATTAAAGGAAAATCTATAGAATGAATTAGAGATTTTGTTTTGCATGAAACTTTATCTTCATAAATTTTATAATCCACTTGTTGACTCAAAGTTTTAGAGACTCGCAACTAGCAGACATCAAATTGGAATCTTGGTGATATTCACACATTCAAGCAATTTAGTGATGTATTGTTAAGTTAAATGTGTCATGATGCATTCGCAGTGGATTAATGCATTGACTGTAAGAACTATTATTTATAGGTTTATAGTGGTTTATGAGGACATCAAAATTAATCAACTATGAATTGTGAAAAATAATAAATCTATGGATGTCTGGATAGTACGTGAGTGGGTGTCAAAAGTTGTGGACAGTTAACTTACGGTGATGTGCTGACGTGCAAGACTACATTTAATACGTATCCATATTTTTTTCATCGATGGCGACATGTGCAGAGGAAGGATGATGGTGAAAGAAAGGAAGATGGTTTGGTTGGATCTGGGAACATTAAACATCTGGTTAGGTGAGTTGATGGTTGGTATGATGAATTATTATCGTCACCCATTAAGATATTCAATTCTCTGTGAACTACATGTGGCAATCGAGATAATATGTATAGTATATTGTTGGTTGGTATCATGGATATTTTATTGTTCATTGTACAAAGGATACCTTATTTATAGATAGATCTATATTAAATATACTGACAAATCACTTAATGTCCATAATTAATCATGGACATACCCGAGAACCCAGTTGTTGGATTTGCAATAATGTCCATGTTTAATCATCCATTGGAATCTCCATGTTTGATTCAGTGTCCATGCGGATTCAATGTCGAAACCCAAACAGTTTCATTTATTGAAAATGAGGGTATTATTGTTCAGTTCTTTGTTTCATATGTGTGGATGGTGGAGTGATTCAATTCTCGAGCAGATTCAATTTCCATATGAACCGAGAGATAAATATAGTTTCATGTAAGAGAAAAGTAATTCTCATAATTGGAGTTTTATGCAGGAAAAAAGAGAAAGGTGGTAGTTTCATGGTTATCCAGGAGTTAGAAACTTTTTTGAATATGCAGAGGTGAGAACCTTTCACAGTGCAATTGTAATAGCACCTTTTTGCAATAGCACATTATTTTAGGAAAGAACAAAAAGGAAGATACCATTGAAATTGATGATTTTTTTTCAATTGATACTTGGCACACGGGTTTCTACAAGAGAAAGGTGATCCTCGTAACTCAAGTTTCTTGCAATTTAAAGGTGAAATTTGAGGTTTATGTAGGAGCTGGAAGCTTTTCCGAACACCCAGAGGTAAAATCTTTGGCAGGTTATTTCAGGGCCAAAAATGAATGATATAAAAACCTATAGATACATCAAAAATGTAAGATATAAAAACCCATACCCATAGATACATCTTCTTTCACCAGTTGTACATTTGTATCTCTATCTGGAAAATATGGTTCTTCAATTGTCTCTTTCTCTCCGTAGATATGTTTGAAAACTAAATTAGAAAGGGAGTGGATGGTCAGGGTTCCATATGTTGAATTTGTTGATTCTCTTATGTTTTATAATAAAATAAAGCTTAGAACCTAGCAATAGGTTGTGCTTCATATTCCATTTGATAAAGAACCACAAACTTTACTCTCGATTTCCACATCCATAAAATAATTGCATCAAGCTTAGAATGCAGCACTAGCTAAGAATTACAGAGATTGAAAACTTTATTCTTGATTTCTCTTTTGTTACCTACTCGATTTGTACTATGCTAGACTTAATCATAGAGACTACAAACTTATCATGACCAAGGTATACATAACCGTGGAAATTTAAGCATGGGCTCATTTTAAAACCAGTCTTTGTCCTTAACCCTAATGATATGATAATATCTCTTCCAAAAATTGGCACAAAATGATATCGATAGATAGGATGTTGGCTTCATTCAGTGATGATCTATAATCCTGAGCAGAATATAATTTGAGTTCCAGTTGTTGGCCTAAAGATTGCAAAATTTCCTCAATGATTGCAAGATTCTTCAAAGTTGCCAAACCATTAAGCTAAGAAGATGAAATATAATTAGTGTACAATGCCATAAGAAGGAGAAACATTGACATTCATGTTTGCTACAAATATTTTTTGTTATGCACCTGCTTATGTTATTTTGAGCAGAGACAATAAATATCACATAAATTACCAATGGAACAACAGAATATAGAGAAGAGCACACCAAAAATGATACCTTTTATTGAAATAGGAGCAATGTTTACTTGCCTCTTTGAGGGGGAAACCTCTAGCAAAGCATCACTCTATTACAATAATTCTCAAGACATCCTTTCTCATACCTCCTACTCTTATTTATACTAATTATATATTCTAGAGAACAATCTAGAAGAAGAGCTTTCTAGAAGCGGAAGCTTCTATTAGGTCTTCTTACATTGACTTCTTCACATTTATTTAATAGGCCTTATTAACTAATGTCATCCTTTATTACATGGAAAATATATCCTTCTAACTAATGACCAACTAAGAGGGGTTAGGATCGGATCCTAGCATGCCCTCCCACTTCAAAAGTATCCTTGTCCTCAAGGCTGAAGATGCGGAAATTGTTGCAATATGGAAGTTGGTTTCCAAGTCGCATCCTCTGGAGACTTGTCCTTCTAATTGATCATCACTTCGTTGATAGTTCTTCCTCACATGTGACACTCACACAAGTTGAGGACTAATTCTAGTTGGAGCCAAAGAGATCCTTCTTCATCTAATTCGGGAAAGATGGTTTGGACCTGGAAATTCTGACCCGCCACTTTCTTCAAACAAGAAACATGGAACACCGAATGTATTTTGGAGATAGTTTCAAGTGCCAGTTTGTAGGCAACTAGACCAACACGTTTGATGATCTGATAGGGGCCATAAAATTTGGGTGACAACTTGTGGTGGACATATACTTTGAGCAATGTTTGTTTGTAAGGTTGGAGTGGGAGAAACACCTGATCACCTTCTTGGAAAACCCTTTCAGAATGGTGTTGGTCATCCTGTTGCTTCATACGATTTTGTTCCAAATGGAGGTTATCCTTCAGATTTGCAAGGGTAGTTTCTCTACCTTGCAACAACTTATCAATAGCCTAGACCTTTGATGTGCCTAGAAGATATGAAGTTACTATAGCTGGTTGTTGAGCATACACCGTTTCATATGGTGTCATTTTGGTGGTTGTATGATAGGAATTTTTGTACCACCATTCAACCAAAGGTAACCATTGCACCCACTGATGTTGTTTGTCCAAAGAAAAATAACGCAAGTAGGTTTCCAAACATTTATTGACAACTTATGTTTGGCCATCCATCTGGGGGTGGTAGGTTGTGCTCATGTTTAGTTGTGTGCCCTGTAATTTAAACCATTATTGCCAAAATGTTATGGTGAAGGTCGGGTCACGATCAGATACAATGTAGGTTGGAATGCCATGCAATTTGAAAATCTTATTAGTGAAACTAGTACTACTATAGTTGGTGTAAAAGGGTGTGGTAAGGCACAAAAATGTGCATACTTGGAGAGGCGATCTACCAAGACCATGATGACTGACTTGTTATTTGCTTTTGGAAGGCCCATTCCATGGAGATGTTATTCCAAATGGAGGTTGGAATGGGTAATGATTGTATAGCTCTGGGGGTCTTGACAGTTTCACCTTTATTGTGTTGGCATACATCACATTCAGTGACAAGTTAAGGATGTACTTCTTCATGCCTCCCCAAAAAAAAGAACAACGAGCATGAGCATATGTCTTTTGGAATCCTGAGTGACCCACTAGAGTAGATGAGTGCAACTCATTTAAGATCTGAAGCTTAAGGGATGAGGACAAAGACAGAACAAGGTGATCCTTATACCAAAGCCAAGTGTATCCCAGAGGAGGGTTAGGGTCCTCCTGAAGTCGTTGAATTACCTGTGATATGGTTGGGTGTGTTAGCCACTCTTGTCGCACTTCCTAATTACCTGTGATATGGTTGGGTGTGTTAGCCACTCTTGTCGCACTTCCTTAATCCAATTAAAAGCAGGTAATGATAATGCAAAGAGGGAGCCTCCATCCTCATATTGTTTGAATAATGCATCAGCCACTACATTGTCTTTGACTTTTTTATATATGATCTCATAATCATAGCCCAGCATTTTTGTCATCCACTTGTTATGTTTTGGGGAGGATAATTGTTGCTCCAAGAAATATTTCAAACTATGGTGATCTATTTTAATCTGAAAATGGTATCCCAATAGATATGGTCTCCACGTGTGCACAACATGGAGAATAGCCAACATTCCCTTTTCTTATGTAGATTTTCCCAGATTGTGACCACTCAAATCATGGCTAGTGAAAGTAAGAGGTATACCATCTTGTGTGAGAAATGATCCAATACTAGTGCTATAAGAATTTGACTCCATCACAAAATTTTTGTTGAAGTCATGGTCTGCTAAGACGGGAGTAGTGCACATGACCTACTTTAACGTTGTGAAGGATTTCTTTGCTTCCTGTGTCCAATGAAATGCATTCTTCTTAATAAGTTTCGTCAATGACCTAGCAATTTTTCCATGATGGTGGAAAATGTTTCGGTAATGTCTTATGAGGCCTAAGAAACCCTGAAGGTGCTTCAAAGTCATGGGTCTCATCCACTCCTACATGGATTGAACCTTTTTGGGGTCCACCCTTATCCCATCACAACCCACAATGTGTTCCAAGTATTCGACCTCACTTGCTCCAAAAGTACACTTGGCCTTTTTGACAAACAATTGATTGTCCTGTAACAATTGAAGTACTTTGTCCACATGTTGTAGATGGGAATCCCAAGTGTGGTTGTAAATGAGGATGTCATCAAAGAAAACCAAAAAAAACTTCTGAAGACAAGGCTTCAAGATTTTATTCATAAGACTTTGGAAGGTAGATGGGTCATTGCAAAGGCCAAAAGGAATTACCAAGAATTCATAATTCCCTTCATGAGTTCTAAAAGCAGTCTTGGGAATTTCTGCTTCATTCATCCAAGTCTAGTAATAACCTGAGCGAATATATAATTTGGTGAAGAAATAGGCACTCTGGAGTTCATCCAAAAGATCATCAATGACAGGAATGGGAAACTTATCCTTAATGGTCAATTTATTAAGGGCGCAAAAATATGTACACATGAGCCACGACCCTTCCTTTTTTAAGACCATCACAATAGGGGATGAATATGGGCTTGTCCTTGGGAAAATTACACCCGCCTCCAATAATTCCTACACAATTTTTTTGTATTTCATGTTTTTGAGCAAATGGATACCTGTAGGGATGTACATTGGGGGGATGATTTTCTGGGAGGAGAGGGATATTGTGATCATGCTCATGCCTAGAGGGGGGTAAGTCGGTGGGCGACTCAAAGACCCTGTGGTGCTTATTCAAAACCAATTGAAAATTAGGATGTACTGGTGGGGATGATTGATCATGATCCTGGATGTCATTAAGTTGAGAAATCACACCATGGTGTCCTTTCTTCAAGATTTTCTCCATCCGATGAGAACTAATCATTTCTAGGGAGCCATCTTTTAGGCCTCTAAGGGTATAGGTGTGAGCATATTTAGTAAATCTCATATATAATTCTTGATAATCTATGGTAATCAGCCCCAAGGTGCGAATTCATTCAACACCCAAGAGAATATGACAACAATCCATGGAAATGGAGAACATGTGATATTTCAGGTGATAATCGCCCATTTGGAGTTTCACATTCTCGCAACAACCCCCACATTTCTTTGTACCAACACTAGTGATGAGAATTTGAAAATTAGAAACCAGACTGACAAAGCAATTGACCTTCCCATCTATCTTATGATGAATAAAATTATGGGTGCTACCATTATCGGCCTATGTTTGATGTATCCCTTGATTTTAATGTCTATGGAGCATAAATACCCATGAGGGCATGGAGGGAGATGACAGGTTCCTCTTGTTCCAAGAGAGGTGGGATGGGATCTGAGATGGGGATAGTTGGTTGTGTGTCCTATGTGTCATTGTCCTCATCTGATAATATGTCTTCGGAGGATGTGGAAGTTCACACATCAATTTGGAAGAACTTGTGTTCACAATATTTATGGCCTGGAGAATACTTTTCATCATAGTAATAGTGAACTCCTTGCTTTCGACGTTCAACCATTTCTATCAGAGATACCTTTTGGACCTTCAAAGTTTGTGTTGAATCATATTTATCCCATGGATGAGGGCATTTGGTAACACTAGAATGAAGGGGTTGGGCATGCATAATGGTCTCAACTTCCAGAGCTAATGTGCACATCTGGAACTAGGTAGTCGGATGGTGCATGCAAACATGATCCCGAACGTCCTTCTTTAATCCACTGAGAAAAAACTCTAGATAAAACTCATCAGATAAGCCCTCAATTCTAATATCCAAGTGTTCAATTGCAGAGATGAAGTCTGCAACTGGACCTACTTTTCACAGCTTGGTGAGTCGTCCCAAAAAATGAGATTCCCTATCAAAACGGTCATAAACATCTTTTGTAAACATGGTCCAATTTGGTAGTCCTGGATAACATTTCTTATGCAATTTCCACCATTGTCATCGTTCTTGATCCAAGTACAAAAATCCCACATGGAGTTTCTCATTGTCCCGTATATCATGAAGGGAGAAGTATTGTTCCATTTGAGATACCCACTCGGTCGGGTTTGAGCCATCAAATTTATGCATCTCGACTTTGGGCACTCTATTCTAGGATTTGGGAGAGCCCCAAGGGGATTGGGAAAGATGAGATTTCTCATGATGGGAATAATGAGAAGTGTGGGGATGGGACTCCAGTTGTGGACCCTGGTGGTGCTTCATAAAGTCTTGAAATTGGTTGGAGAGGGTGTTCAAGCTCTGGTGTAGCTCCTCTTGAAATTGTTTAAAGAGGGTGTTTAGGCCCTGGGTTATCTCCTCAAACAGTTTGGTTACCTTAGTGTCTAATTCATATAGGGTTTGAGTGTGGGTGGTAGGGGCCATTATGGAGGATTAGGTAGAGTAATACCTGAGTGATCAGCACAAGATATGGAGTTTGTTGGTCTATATAGAAAACAAGTGTGTCGAGAGAGGAATATGGTCCACAGAAAATGATAGGTGCCACTGCAATAAAAAATAAGAGAGGAATCAAATGGAATATGTCTCAAATAATGGTGCCAAGAAGGGGTCAGGTCCATAGGAAAAAAAATCTTAAAAATGAAGGGTATCAATGTGTTCAAGACAAAGAGAGGAATCCAATGGGATAGGTCTCAAATAAAGTTGTGGGTGGGACCACTATACTTGTTTTTTTTTACTCATGTGGATTTATACTCTGATATGAATACTTTTGCAGCTTTGGAATGCCCAAATTATTAACCGTAAAAAATGTGTAGTCAATTTGCAACCAGAATACAAGAGGCAAGGTCACACGTCTAGAAAATCATGTTTGTACCTTCTCTAGGATGTTCCCCCCTGGTTAGGGTTTGCAGGGTTCCTATGGAGAAGGGTTTTCCCTAAGCTATAGCTCTCTGAGATACGTGCGTGGTGAAAAAGTAGTACTCAGCCCAATATCTCAAGGCACCAACTAAGGAGGCTTGATTGTACCCTTAGTCAAACTACCCGATTACCCAGATACTAGAGAGTATCTTCCCGAGTGTTGTTCTCGGTGGCACTATAGTAGTCAGGTGGTTGATAAGTTGATCTATGGAGGGTTTCAGGATACCTATGTAAGTTTTAAACCTGTGAATTAAAGCAATGCATATAGATTCTTAAG
>CBVK0100964450.1:0-10274 GCA_900067695.1 Picea abies | reverse complement strand
TGATTCTAGCAATGTTTACATGTATTCCGCTGTATTCGTGAATTATTGTTAATGCCATGGATTATGTATGCTAACAGTATTAATGTGCTTACGTTGTGTTTAACTATAATTAAGCAATTGTATTTCATAAGAATGCATAATATGTTACAATAGTGTTTTTTTTCGCGTAGTAATGTTGGCCCGACCATGGCGTTGATGGTCGGGAACATGACAATGTTTTCCTCATATCTGCATTTGAAAGTTGTGTATATATTGGTTGGAAGATAACGACACATTCTTTGTGGTTGCAGAAGGTTATGCGTAGGATCTTTCCACAAGTCCAAACCAAATAAGAGTTGTTGAGGAGAAGAATTGAACCTTTGTTGTTCCAATTGATCAGGATCAACTTATTCAAATTGGGCATGTAGAATTTGTTTTCCAAGTTAAAGAAAATATATGGTTAAGGTTAGATCCGGTCATAACCCTTTACATATTAAAGATAAAGATCTATTCGACGAGTTTTCAGAGTGTTTCTAGATCGAGACTCAAGCTCCAATTTGATCCCGATGATGATATAACTTGTATGTCGTCGGGACTGCCATATCGCGATCACAAACTTCATGAGGGAGTTGTGCCAATGATAAATGATCATCGATGATGATAGAGTCAGATCCGGTCTAGAGGAACGACGATAGTTCGAGGATCACCGAAAATATAATTTTGGAAACTTGCTAACAAGAAGTGGGTTTGATGAAAATGAGTTGGGGCAAGTCAATTTAATCAATGACGATGATTAAATTGGAGGCAATGGTCAAGGGTGGATCTGAAAGGGAGGATAGGCCAGGTTGAAGTCAATTTACAGTGCCAATTAAATCATTCAAATTTGGATCGATGGTTCAGAATGATGGAGACAAATTCATGTATCGTCAGGACTAGCACATCGTTGGGCTAATCGAGTCTTGTGTATTTCACTCCCAGATAAATGTTGATGGTGACACGTATGTCATCAGGTTGGGACAATTGAATCACATTCATATTTTCTCCTTGAGAAACGTCGACAATGATACCTTTATCACATCGTCCCAACTTGTGGTCATGCATGGAGAGTTGCATCACAGCTTGTTGGCGTCAAAAATTACCGTCGGAGTAGTGTGACCCATATGTATCGATACTCTAGTAGAGGGAAAGGTCTGATGATGACATTTTAAGAACTTGGTTATAATTCGAGGTCACATGGATGATTCCAATATTTGATGGTTGTTAGAGTTTGTCTCTTGGTTGGTTAAGAGTCAGGGTTTTCAACATTTGGTTTGTGAGAAATTGTAAGTGCAAGTTCAAAGATACGAAGAATGTAATTTCATTGTAGCAGATATTAATACAACAAATTAGACACCAAAGGATTGACATGAGACTTCAAAGCATGGGATCCTACTCTATCTAGCATTGAGTTTGGGATCGATTTTGAGATTTACAGGCCTATTCATGTAGGCTCCATCATGTGGTATCAGAGCAGGAGAATCTTGCAAGAAGAAAGAGAAAGGAAGGAGAATCCTACAAGAAGAAAGAGAAAGGAAGGAGAATCTTGCAAGATTAAAGAGAAAGGAGAAAGAGAAAGGAAGGAGAATCTTGCAAGATTAAAGAGAAAGGAAGGAGAATCCTACATGTGCAGTAAAGGTGCAATCTTGTTGATAAGATAGATTGGTATTTTAATGTAGGTATGTTATTTGCAAAGATGTCGGAGCAGGTTTTCTCTTTGGAATTTAGAGTTGAAGAAAATATTTTGCAATACAATATGAGCATTGATGAGAAGAAAGGACAGGATGAGACCTATGAATTTTTCAATTGAAAACTTGCATACATGAAAGGAGTTTCAACAAGAGAAAGTAGAAGAGATGAAGTATAGATCTGAGAGGTAAAAATGGTATTTGTGTTCTAAATTAATTTTGAATAGAGGTATATAAGAACGATTGTAGGTATTATAAATAGAGAAAGATATTGTAGCAATGACTTACAATAGAGGAGTTGTGACAAAGGAAGAGGGAGCAAGTGAATCTCTCAAGTGTAGAATATTGTGGCAGAAAGAACCTTGCAACCTGAGATGTTATAGACACTTCCAGATGATATTGGAAGAAAGAGAAAAATAGAAGTTCTCAGAAGAATGTGAGTAGGTGAAGAATCGAAGAGAGGATCAAAGGAGTGATCAAAATGTTCTAGAGGAAAGAACTAGTGATATCAAACGATCAAGCTCAGAAGAAACCTTGATGAGGTATTGAGTGGCAAGGTGTAGAGACTTGCTACAGAGGAAAGCTTGATGAGGTATTGAGTGGCAAGGTGTAGAGACTTGCTACAGAGGAAAGGCTTGATGCAACTCACAATGAGCAAGGAGAGTCTCACAAGGAAAGGGATGAAGATGACTATTGGTAGTCATGACATAGGTTTAGAAAGATGCCATAGTCAAAGGAAACAAGATGTCAAATAATATGGAAATAAGAGAATGAGTGATGAATAATTTGACAAGGAAATGGTTGATTTAAAAGAACAACTCAATTATGTGAAACAAATGCTATAGAAGAAGGTTAATGAAGACCTTAGGCAAGGTTGGAATGTGAGAAAAAAATGTTAAATGGCCTATTATGCATTTGTTTATGAAGAAATTGATGCATGGAATGAATGTCTTTATTAAAATAGAGGAAAAGTTGAAGAGACACATGTTGAGTGTTTTGTTGAAGAAAGAGAAACTCAGAGTAGTTGAGTTTAGAAAAAGGTCAATGATCGACAAAGAATTTCACATGTCTGAGCCTAAATAGGGATCAATCCTAGGAGAGGATGATGTGCTCAAATCAACACAAAGGAGGGATTCTAGTGACATCAAGTGAGATCGAGGGATCTCATGAATTTCAAAATAATTGTTTGTGTGAGTGTGTATTTGTAGGTAACGGAGACAAGAAAGTTGAACATATGCAAGTAATTGTAAATGAAGAAGAAATTAAAGAAGAACAGAGTTATGATTGTGAAAAAAAACAATAGACAGTAGATTCTGAGGATGGATAGACTCAAGAAACTATCATGTAAGAGATCTAGGTTCAACATTGTTTCATAAATACAATAATAGAGAAACTCATGAATATCATATGGAAATAAAGGAGAAGGTTGAAACTTTGCAATCTTTTGAATAAATAAGTAAACCCCAAGGTATAATTGGTTGGTTGTATTTTATCTTAATGAATGTTTACCTAATTATTTTTTAAATAATTTAATCAAATATTAGAAACGAATGGAAGTTAGGAAAAGAGAGGAAAATACATGTCTTGTAGATTTATAAGTGTCACTCGGAACAATGTCAATATGGAAAGGAAGAGGATGAAGGCATCATATCTAGTCTAGAAGATACTATGAAGAACATAAGAAAAGAAGATAGCTAGGGAGGTAGAGATAAATTCTCTGAAGATGAAGGAAAATATACATCATTGAATACTGACAAGAAAAAAGTTGTCTGTACCAGCAGTGAAAAGGATAATGATGCAAGGTGTAACCAACAAACTATAAGAGGACAAATAGTCTCATAAGACAAATGTACAAAAGAAGAAATAAGCCATATATTTGCAACAAACAATAATGAATTGTTAGCAAATGTTGAAACAAGACAAGAAAAGGATGAGGTAACAAAATTATCTTTTCAGATTTCATTTAATGGATATGAACAGGTGATGATAGTTGATGACATGAGAATTGTTTTGAAAAAAAACAAAGGAAGTGATAATAGCATGAGTCAAGATGATGAAGAAGTCAACATAGAGATGATTGAAATGAAAGGACAACTTAGGATGCTCATATGGGAAGGGATGGATAGAAGCATGCAAGGAAGAGAAGTCAAAGAGAAAGGTAAAGAAGAAATTTCAAAATTGAGACTATATTATGAGACAAGATAGTATGAACCCTACAAGGAAAAGACCTTTTAGTGGAGGTTATACTAGAGGTTTCTAGTGTTACAAAATTGGCAAAAATTGGAAAAAAAACATCCGCTACAACATTTTTTATCGATAGTGGATGTTTTTTCGGATACTATAACAGAAGTTGATTAGAACTAAAAAAAAATTGGGCGGCTAGAGGTGTTAGCGGATTTTTACAAATCGATGTATTTGTATATGGCACAAGAACATATGTGTACATACACCTACAACACTGGTGTGGTTCACTTAATGTCAAGCACCGGGGAAATAAAATATGAAAGCACCGGGGCCATAAAATATGAAAAAACAGGGGAAATAAAATATTTAAGCACCAAGGCATTTTTTCTTATAAGCATCGGGGCTTTAACAACAAAATGCATCGGAAGATTTAAAAATAATTAAGCATCGAGGCTTTCTTCATAGAATGTGTTAGCACTGAGAGTCACCCTCCGACTGCAAGAGGATAAGCCCAGTACCCATCAAAAAGGTAAATGGATTAAAATGGTTTGAGTAGGTGGATCAATGAGATTGCAGGGAGAGGAAAAGATAACATAAGTAACTCCAGATCAATTCAAGACCATTGGGCTACGAAGTCATAAGTATCGAGAATAATGAAGGCATTTAAGCCGCCTATTAGACAAAAGGATTGATGTGGTGATGAAGAGAAAGAAGACACAAAATGTCTAAGTGATGAACCATGAAAGATAGGAAAGATGACAACAAATCCTCTACCACCTTAGGAATCCATAGATCAGAGAGATGCTACATCCAGAAAAGAAGAAAACATAAAATGTTTGATGAACCATGAAAAATGGGCATGATGGAAATAGATCCTCCATCGCCTCAGGAATCCATAAATCAGAGAGATTACATCCAAACAAGAAGAAAAAAAGAAAATATCTGGTGAACCATGAAAGATGGGCATGATGACAATAGATCCTCTAGGAATCCATAAATTAGAGAGATCACATTTAGACAAGAAGAACAAAAAAACATCTATTTACTAACAAGACAGTCTAATAAAAACGATTCAAAGGAATCTTCAATAACATAGTATTTACAATCCAAGCCCTCAGGCTTACAAACTAAAAATATAGAGCCCTGCTCATAAAACTCTCTCAGCTCTCCAGCCTCTCAAAAACACCCCCGCTTATAAAATCTAAACTGATCTATTTATATCAGATCAGTCCACAACTGCCAGGAGTATGACTAGGCATCTCATTCAAATCTTTCATCTTCGCATCCTTCTGTCAGACTGTGCATGTATCCTTCTATTAGACACGAGCTCATATCAACATGGGCCTGCAGGAAAAACCCTCCATAGGGGTACCTCCGACTAATAGTTTTGTCTCCACGGCTAGACCCTCCATGCCTTATATTTATGGAGTGAGTTGAGGTTTCAACCACCACTCCTTTTTCATTAACTTATTTTTTTCTTGGGATCACAACAAGGCTTAATTCCTAGGGGAGACCACGTGTTTCTCTCATATTTTTCGTTTTATAAGCACGTGAATGTGGGGCCGTCGAAGGTGGTTTGGACCCACACCTCTTTTGAGCCCGTAATTCACCACCTTCCACCACATAACTCTTTTACTATACCACAGTTTCGATTGAGGAACTGCTCAAGGATTTTAACGCTTGAGCAAGTTGCGTCCCCGCCATGAAGTGTGGCCATTGATCTGATGCAAGTCCGCGATCTGAGAAACCCTGCTACTTTTATCGCCACCGCTAAAGTTTATCCGCCCACCAATTCTATGATCCATTAAAACCGTGCATGGAGATGGCGCTAATCTTGGTGCTTGAACAAGAACACTTCCCAGAGGATGATCTCCCGTAGCTGACGAGGCGGCCTGACGTCACTATGCTGACATGTCGCAGATGGAGGGGTGACATGTGTCACTTGAAAATAGGTTGAAGACATGTCCAAAAATTCTTGAAATGAGTTCCATGTGTCAGCGCTAGATGGATGCCACATGTCTCTAATAGATGAGTGCCACATGTCAGAACTTATGGGTGCCAAGTGTATTCGGCACTTGGAGCTTGGGGGGGAATGCATGTAGATATTGTATAAATCTTAGAGTAATACGAGCCTAGAGTGACATGGCGGCTTGAAATGAATGTTGAATCTTGGAAACAAACCATGACCATTGATTTGAAGAGGACATGTGACATAGATCTTTGGACTTCATCAGAAATTACTTCGGAGGAAATTGGGAGTGGGGAAGATGAAACTCCCAAAGCCCGAAGTCCCGAAGTAAATCATGATCATCCGATGGAGAAGGATGTGTGGCGCTTGATCTGTAACTTTGGGCAAAAGTACTTTGGAGGAAATCGAGAGTGGGGAAGCTGAAACTCCCGAAGCCCAAACTCCCGAAGTAAATCCTGATCATCCATTTTGGAGGACGTGCGGCTCTTGATCTGCAACTCCAGGGCTTCCACCTGGTCTTTAAACCTCACACAAATTTGACATTTTGAATGCACAATTGTCATTGATCTAAACATCTCCTGGGATCTCCACCGTTGGAAAAATAAACCCGCCCGCTACTTGTATTTTAAGCTCGAAATGGGCTGCTTTGAATCTGCGGTTGGACGTTTCTGTGCAGACCACGGACTCGGTTGTCCTACAACCCTTTGATAGTTATATGTGATAACATAATGCATTTATGCATTATTAATAAGAAGGCATAGATGCTGTATAAAATAATATGCATCGATGCGTTTTAGAGAAGAATGCCCAGGTGCATTACAAATCGAAAACACCGATGCATTTTTGTAATAAAAAATACCTAGTGCTTATCAATAACACAATAGTGCTAGTGTGTATTAATAACACATACACACCCATGCTTCGTATAATATTAACGCACCGATGGCCAAATTGTTAATATAATTTTGTGGTATTAAATTAATATTGAAACCAATGCTAATTGATTACATAAAAGCATCGATGCAAATTTCATATGAAACACGGCATTTTTTTTTAATATTAAACGCGTCGATGATATTAATAATTAAAATACACCAAGAAACATCGACCTGTGGTAGTGAAATTATTATTATTATTTAATTCCATTATTTATCAAAAAATTTACATATATCTTATATTTTGATTAGTAAATTTGGAAATGATGTTTGGATTAATTTGTTGTATCATCATATTTTTCATATCTTCATTATAATATTTATTCATCCATATATTTAATCATCGATGTAACATTTCACAGTGGCTTTGAACAACACGATAAAATAAATTAAAACATGTTTTATTATATGAATAAGAGGGCTTTTGTTATACAAAATGGGACACTTATTGGTAATCCCTTGTCTTTCAATTGCGACACTATTTCCATTACATTACATAAAATGAAATGCAAAGCAATACAAACTAGCTATAATGGTGATAGTTTATCTTTAAAGAGAGAAGTGTTGGAGATACTCATTCATAAGAAAAAAATTACAAGAGGATGAAATGACATTTTAACATAAATTACTAAACCCTAAGAGGAAAAAACCCTAAAAATACAAAATCTTAACCCTAGGAGATGACATGGAAAACAAAATGTGGGCCATAAGGAGTCTAGTCGATGTGTCAAATTTCAGAATATATAAATTCCACATACAAATTCTGTATGGGGTGCACAATAACGATTGGAAATATCTCAATGAGAAGAACAATTTTGGTCAATGATTAGGCATGCCATGTAAACCCTAATCCTTTGCAAGGAAAAAAAACACTATTTAGGGCCTAAAAAAAACATTGAAAGTCCAAGACATGAAAACATTGTAGAAAAAATTCCAATATGGGGAACTTTTCTGAATGAGTAAAAGAGGTGTGATGTAGGGATTTCCGAGGGCTATAACTTTTGACTCGGTTGTCCGTTTGGGATGAAATTTTACGGGGTGTTGTGTCTCATAGCTTTCACTTCTGTGTCGATCTGATCCTTCAGATTAGACATCGTTTTGACACTTTTCCGAGGCCAAATTCCTTCATATAAGGCCTCACATTGGGGTTTCAGTGTTTTTACAGGAATTTTTAAATTAGTAATTATAATTTATCTCTTAATTTATGAACCTAATCAGAAAAGAGAGTTGACAAATAGTGTCACTCTAGTTAGCTTTTAGTTATTGGTCATTTTTAGACTCATGCGAGAATTTTCTAAAATTAGTTGTTTTCGAAAATCTCAAATAGTAGTTATAAGGGGTTGAACTTCCATTGTAATAGTTAGGATGGAGAAGGAATAAAAAAGAGTTATTTTCCATTCTCGTGTGTTTCCATGGTTTTTAGATCTCACGAATGAATCAAAGTTTATTGGCTACATCAAGGTGGGTGGGCACCAATATCCACCTGGATCACAACCTCAAGGACTGAGTGATCATAGGTATATAATTTCTTAAACAATGGAACAATATGCGACTTTAATTAGAAAAAAGGTTGAAGGAAATAAAGAATCATTAAAAAAAGTATGTAGACCTACATAGAATACCATGGAAATTAAATGTGGGAGAAAGACTTCATCAAAATAAAACTTCAAAAGAGATTAATTAAATATGGAAAACTAGTAAATTAGCACATATATAAGGCATTTGTTTTTAAAATTACATCGAAAGAATTAACCATGATTTGTATAGATTAGTTTCACCTCTTTCATTAGCTAGTATTCAGAATGTTTAAATCACAATTTTTTGTTTTCATAAAGTATGTATAAGATATTTCACATGATTTGGATTGATGTGTTATGAAGGTAAAAGAAACCATAAGGTTTGGAACCAATCTAGATTATGGAGAAGTGGCTCTTCTCATTGGAACCAATATTTTATAGAGCATACTACTTGGGATGATTACCAATTTTTGAGACATTATTTTCAATTGCATAATTAAGTTTGAGGACAAGGATTATTCTATGGGGGCAAGGGGGCGAAGTCACACCCCTTTTTGAACCCCCATTGCTTATTTAACTTGAATGGTTATAGTATGCATGTAGTTTTATTAACACACCTTTTATTGTTTCTTGACACTAAGAAACATTGTTTGGGTGTGTAGGAAACCCTCATATAGGGGGCCAATGAAACCAAATGTGTGTAGGGGACACTTTTCTCTTGAATTGGCCATCAAACCACCAATCATGCATAAATTAGTCCCTATGATTTTGGAGATCAAGATATTAAATTGTTGTTGCATAGTGTGCTTGAATGTCTTGTGAGTGAAGTGGGTTTAGGTTCTCTTCGATTTTGGACGATTATGCTTGTGCATCATGGTATGGGAAGGTGTTAATATTTTTTTCATGGGAAATTTTGGGTTTGAGCATTGGGTTGAACATTAATCATGAGAGAATCCACACATTCAAATGAAATGCTTAAAATGACTACATTTTTAATATTCTTCCTTAATATTGTAGTGGTGAGCATCCATCCCACATTAATAGGTGGGATGATACTTACACTACGAAAACCATCTAACCATTCGTCATGACTTATATACCACTAGTGGGATCAGTGGCCATCTTGGAAACAATGCATCAACCAAGTTGTTATGAATATTAAACCTTGGTCGTGGCTACAACAAAATTGTGGACTAGTGATTCAGAAAGCGTCCTCTCTTTACATATGATATGTTTACACATGAGTTATATGATAGAGGTTATAAGTGTCTAGTATTATTGGATAGTGGTAGGGGTAATGAATTGAGAGATAGGATTGGAAGTGTTAGTGGTGACATCGATTATAGATTATATGGGTTAGATATTGTAAGAGATAATGTATGGATGCTAGTGTTTAGGTGTTAAGGGGGTTAGGGGTTAAGAACTACAAGGGGTATCATGAAATTTTAGGTATTATGAGCTATACTATTTACTTTTTAAGGGTCATGTGTTTAATGGTTTGGGTTACAAGGGTTATGAATAATAATTTTTAGGGGTGTAGAGTTTGAATTTGTAAGGTTTAGATGCTACAAGTATTAGAGGTTAGGGGATAGAGGATAAGAGTTATTTTTTTAGGGTTATAGGTGATCAAGATGATAAGTTTGATGGTTTATGCAACTCACTAATTAAAAATTATGGTTTATGCAACTCACTAATTGATAAAAAGTTAAAAAGTCTTTTTAAGGACCTATAATTGGTAAATGTAAAATTGTTCATAATGTTAACATTTAAGCAAATTGAATTGTTTTATTAATCCACCTTGCATTAACAACGTTTTTAATCTCAAGCAAATACAATATCACTTTGCAACAACAAGCCACCGTAGTAACAATATGGTGCAACAAAGCTCGGTGATAGCGTCGCCTTTACTGAATAAAGTCATTTTGGCATCATTGGGTGTTTGTCACGCACAGAAGAACAGACGGAT
>CBVK0100964449.1:0-10275 GCA_900067695.1 Picea abies | reverse complement strand
GTTGCGTTCAAATTTGTCTTTATAATTTAAACATGGAGCATACTTACCTTTTCGCGTTAGTTCTTGAATTTAGGACGTAAATGCAGTCTACACAGTCCATCACCAAGATCTGAATCATGCTCAGGATTAAATGAAATCGTAGGTTCGCGGTGCAGGACCGGGGTACTATGTAGTTCATTAGCAGTTTCAAACTCCTATTATTTGGTCAGCGTGCGGGTTAGTAACATGTTTTAATCAACGCATTGATTGGCCTATTAAACAGAAAAATACGATCTTATTTTTCTCTGAATATGTCCCATCCTACCGTCGATGTCCTATTAGTCCACCGGTTTAAACAAGTGGATCGACGTCAATGATTTTCTTAGACAACGTTCGTTAATAACTATTTTAGAGAAAGATCCGATGTTGACCTGGATTGTCATACAATGCTGACATGGAAATAATAATTTGGAAGGGTGATCATGACACATGGCATTTGATTTTGGCTCCTTCGTTAAAAATTTCTTTGGAATTAGGGATTTTCTTTAGACACGTCTCTAGGAACCTCAGACTATCCTACCGATGCTAACGACATGTCGAGGATCAACGATCGACGAGTCTCTATGTTTATTACTTCGTGATTTCATCCCTCGGAGTTCGCTGATGCCAAAAACATATTACCGACTGACGTTGCGCGTTGTGTTGAAGTAAAAATTGTCATAGTTTAAGGTTTTCTTCGGATATCACCAACCCCGAATGTATCGACGATAGACGATCAAAGGTTCGTTAGGTGTGTCAATGTTAAAATTTTCCTTTTCGTACTTTCCCGATGCCAACGATACATCAATGATTGATGCTTTTCATTTTTGTATGGTTGATTTTACTACGCAGATCGTGCTGATGCCGATAATAGGTGCACGACTCAAAATTTTAGTTGTGTATACTTAGTTAAAAAAGAAAAAACCAAGTCTACTTTTTAGAAGAGAATTCAGTCTATTCAACAAATCCAAACCAGTACGAATGTGATCGATGATAAAACAAAGGAAAAAAAAACTTATTGATCCCCACATACCTGACTCAATTCAGAAAGAGAGAAACAAAAACAAAGTGGTACCCAAAAGAGAAAATTTTTACAAAAAATTTAGCGTTTTTTGAGTGCTCAACAAATGGCGATCCTCTGGGAGAAAACATAATCTCTACTCCTTTCTCAACCAACTTGTGCAGAGGTTAGTTGAGAAACAATCTGGCTTTGCATTCAATGGAGTATTTCCTATTAATACGTACACAACTTCTGGGGTTCATGAATCCGGATCCACCTATGAGGTTCATCCCTTTTTCCACCTTCGTTCCTCTTGACCATGACCCATGCCCTTATTTCACAAGAGCTGGGTAAGGCATCCACTGGCTTTAGGCCATTTTTAGTTATTATTATTCCCTTGCTATGGTGTTTCTTTGCTGCCAATGAGTGTCCATAGCCTCGATGAAGTCACTTTGACATGATAGACCTTGCTCTGCTGCCAGCGAGCGTTGATAGCCCCGATAGAGTTATCTGCATACCATCTTAGACTTTGCACTCCTTTTAATATAGGTCATTTTCTTCTGGTAGAAATGCCACAAGTGAGTCAAAGAGGAGGATGTCTATTATTTGCAAGGCGAGATGTTAAGGTGAAACCCTTCATAGCTCTGTCTAGAGGTACATGTGATCCTTTCCAACTAGCCATCTTTACCTTTGGGCTTTACCAGACCACCAAGAAAATATTTCATCACTTACTAAGGTATTATGCTTTGCAAAGACAAGATATAAATATCCTTTGAAAATTTGTATTTGCCCAACGTCTCTTATGTTGCACGTAAGTGTAATTTAGGAGCAGAGTTTGCTTCACCATATTTATTAAATTCAACCACTGCTTTACAGAACACAACCTAATTACAAGAAAATACCAAGCAAAAGAAAAAAAATAAAAATACAGAGGAGTTTGCAATCGGCCTACCCTAAACCTACATACTTATCCTGATAGAAATATATGCTAAAAACAAACATAAAAATAAATTTTTTTTTTGTTTTTTTTAAAAGAAGTATCATTTTAAGGCTTGGCCATTCACTGGGAGGGTGTCAGGTTCCCCCCTCATATTTTGAAATCGGTATGTCCTTGCCCCAATTTTCTCGGATACCTGGAAAGTTCCGAGCCAGAGATTTTGAAATTTCGATTGTTTTCCTTTAGACTCATTTTCTTTATCCCATTTCAAAACTAGGTACCCTACTTCAAAACTTTATTCTTTGGCCTTATGTTTGTCAAACCATCTTTTAAATGTCTACTGATGAGCGGTGAACTTAGCTTTAGATTTTTCTCTTTCTTCATCTAGCATGAGAAGGGTATCAATCCTTTGTTGTAGAGCGGATGAGGGATGACCTCTTCATCCCTGGGTGAGCTGTAAAGATGGAAGATACAATCTGTTTGGAAGAATGGCTTCTTTCCAATATACTAGAAAGTACGAAGAGTTTCCTATGGATTATTTAGGTGTTACTTTATCGGCCTATAGGGATTTATGAAGAGAATTATGCCAATTCCTCTAATTTTCAACAATCATCTTTTTTAATATTCTTACTAGGTTTTTGTTAGTTGACTCTGCTACCCCATTCCCTCACAGATAATAGTTTACAGAGTATCTTATTATGATCCCTTTGTCAAGAGCGAATTCAGTCAAGCATATGGAAGAAAAGTAGGCAACATTGTCAAAAACGAGGATGGAGGGTAGTCCAAACCTCGTTATCTGTTTTTGTTCTAGAAATTGTATTACTATCTTTTCATTAATGTGCGTGAGAGGGATACCCTCTGTTCATATTGTAAAATAGTCTATAACAGTCAAGATGTATTTATGTTGTTTCGAAGAATTGGGAGTGATTTCTCCTATGACGTCTATTCCCCACTTCTTGAATGGTCTGGATATAGTCATCGGTTGGAGTGGAATGGTTTCTCTCTTTTCCCTATCGACGCTCACTTGACAAGATTTACATTTCCAGGCATATGCATGAGCGTCCCTGAACAGAGTGGGCCAATAATAGCCATCCCTTAGTATTTTATGAGTCGTGGTTTCTCCTGCAAAATGCCCACTCATTGGGTCATTGTGGAGTTCTCTCAGCACCTTTTATGCATCGTCCTATTTAATACATCTAAGTAGTACTCAATCATAGTTTATGCAGAAAATAACATAATTTATGAGGCGATATTGAGCGGATTTTAACTCGAGGGCTCTTCTTTCTCTAGGGTTTAGATTTTCGAGATAAGTGATGGTAAGTTCCATGATGTAGGAGATAAAATGGGTTTCCATACCAGGATTCTCTCTCGGGAGGTACATATAGGGCTTCGTTGTACCATAATGATAGCTCATTTTCCCAACTGGGGTCTTCTACTTTAATCATATCTTGGGCCTCAACAACTAGTTTACACAATCCTTTTCCTTTGACCATTTTGGCAGGTTTTATGTCTAGATCAAATTTCTAAATGACTTCCATCCAATTTCCCCTCCTTTCTCCCATTTCCCATTGGGTGAATAAAGATATGACTGTGGGGTGAGGGACTATGACTTTGGTGTGATTCTTCAGGATATAAGATCTGAAATGATTGACTGATTTATATAATACATAAGCTTGTTTGTCTATAGCAGGGTAGTTTAGTTCATATCCTTGGAGATTGGTGCTCGTAAAGGATACTGGTGCCTAATTGTTTTGATCATCCTTTTGGGAAAGTTCTGCAACCAAGGATTGGTCAGAAGCAAAGGTATAAAGGGAAAAATCCTTTCTAAAGTCATGGCTTCCCAACACTGGTGCTTGGGATATTGCATTCTTGATGCTATTAAAATATCCTCTCCTTTCTTCATCCCATTTAAACTATGCATCCTTGAGAATGATTTTTTGTAAAGGTTTAAAAGTTTCAACGAAGTCAGAAGTAAACTTTCTCACAAAATTGATCTTCCCGAAAAAAGATTACATGGTCCTTTTATTGTGAGGCAAAGGAAGTTGAGCTATTGCTTTTATCCGCTCAGCGTCGATGCTTATTCCTCCTTGAGATATGATGTGACCTAATAAATTTCCTTACTCTACACCAAAGATGGTTTTCTTGGGGTTCAAAGATATTCCTTATTTCCTACACCTTTCAAAAATCTGAGTCAAATGTCGAATGTGGTCTTCCTTGTTTTTTGAGTATACTGTTACATCATCTAAATAAACTACCACACACTTGTTAATCAATCCCCTAAAAGCTACGTCCATGGCCCTTTGGAAGGATTCTCCTACATTAATAAACCCAAAGGGAATGTGTTTATAAGAAAAGGTTCCCCACTTGGTTCGGAAGATAGTTTTTAATCGATCATCTTCTGAAACCAAGACCTGGTTATACCTCAAGAAATTGTCTAGGAGGGAAAATATTTCAGAGTCAGATATTGTTTGTAGGCGTTGTTCGATGGGTGGGACTGGGTAGTTATCTTTTATTGATGCTATGTTAAGGTTTCTAAAATCCACACACAAGAGGATCTCCCCGTATTTCTTCCTAGCAGGCACCAAATTCGCTACCCAAGCAGAGTGTCTAACCTAAAAAATAATCTTGGCATCTAACAATTTCTTCAACTCTTGATACATCAAAGGTTCAGAGAGGGATGATACTTCCTAAGTTTTTTTTGGAAGGGTTTTACTCCATATTTTAATGGGATTGTGTGCTGAATAATGAGAGTGTCATAAGTTTTTAATTCTTGTTAGGACCATGCAAAGACATTTTGATATTCTTTAAAAAGTTTGAGATAAAATTTCCTGTCTTCTTTGGACACTGTTTTACCTAGATTTACATTCTTGGGGTTTTCATGGGTTCCTAGGTTTATAGTCTCTTATATAGGACATGAGATCCCTATTTTTTCATTCTTTGACCCTCTAAATCTTTCCCTTAGGTCGAAAAGGTTCTCCAAATTGGCCACCCCTTCCGGTATTGTGTGAAACTTTGGTTTATTATTAGAGTGATGTGTTCCCTTCTTTTATTCATGGAGTTCTGATTCTGTGAGTAGTTCTTGGAATATTTCATCATCAATGGACAAATCCTTAAAATTCTCCTGGTTAGTCAGGAAATCTACAATCTGTTCATCTCCTTCAAAGACTTTCCAGTTAGAAATGTTAATAGGCACCGACAACTTGTAGAGCAGTTCCACTATGAAGCTATATGCTTCATAATATTCTAAAGGAGATAACCTCGAGTCTACGGTAGCTAAGGAATCAACAAGAGTATTTTTTTCCCTGGGAATAACAGTAATGTTGAAGGCCTCAAAATTTTCTATTAGATTGTGTACCTCTTGCTAGTAATTACTCAAGTAAAATGAATTGCAATGGATAGTGTTTTTCACTTGCCTAACAATAATTTGAGAGTCTCCAAAAACTTTCAATTCCTTAATGTTTAAGTCTATGGATCTATTCAGTCCATGAACTAAAGCTTCACATTCAACAATGTTATTGGTGCATTCAAATTCTAATCTACAGGATAAGAAGTTCTTCTTCCCCTTTGGGTCAATGAGAACACATCCTACTCTCGACCCTTCTTGTGATTTAGACCCATCAAAATACAACGTCCAAACTTGTAAGAAGAATTTAGTAACTTCTTCATGCTTACTTATTTTCTCACCTTCATATTCCTTGTCTGTTGCTCCCGACAGAAGATTATTTCTTCTGCAGCTACTAGTAGATTTACTTGAAATGTCATTTCAGATTTTTGAGTGGGAGGTATATCCGATGAGAGAGGGGAGAAATTGTCGAAATTAGAGTTGCAGGAGTAGTTTCCTAACACAGGGAAATATGTCAACGAGGGTTCGTTGAGATCTTCGAAATCGGTAATAGTGTGTTTGAGATATATTTCCATATCGATCCTAATCATTTTTGTATGTCCTTTTAATGGAAACCAAAGGTGAGCCCAGTCCATACTAAATTATCCATTTAATTTCTTGGACCAATATCTGCTAAGTAACAATCCATAGGCCTCTGAGATGTCTACTACGATTATGTCAATCACTTGAAATTTTTTTGGGTGTGTAGCCATTCTGATCATGACATATTTAAGTTCCCCATTAACCTTCACCTTATTCCTATATAGTTGTATAGCATGTTTATCACTTTGGAGCAGGGTTGCGTTCAATTTCTTGTAGATTGACAATGGCATGACGTTGGAGGATTCCCCTAAATCAACTAGGCAATGATGCATGTTTTTGTTAAATACTTCAAACGTTAAAAGGAAAGGAGGAACAAAAGGATTTCCTCTTTTGTCTAACGAGAAAGAATTCACACTTGGTTTATTCTTTAAATTTGTGGGGGATGGGACATCACCTAGGTTGGTTCTTTTCATAGGGGTTTCTATTGATTTTAAGGCCTATAACATAAAATCCTTTTGTTGGGGAATCCTACACATGTCCATGACAAACACATTAGCCTTCATATTCTTCAAGTCCTCCACTACATTATAGTCTATCTTAGGGGCTTCTTGTGTGTGTATGTTAGCAGGATTCTTTTGAGAAGAAAATAGGGATTTTGGACGATCGACCACTTGATTCCCTCTAGATAACTGAGTAGTGGTGGGATTAGTTTGGATCGATTGAATTCTACCTCACATCTGCAAAAATAGGACTTCATCGAGAGGTTATTGCACTTCAACGACGTCGTTGAAAGGCATCAGGTGGTTGGAATCCCATAACAACATGGTCATCTCTTCCAGTGGCTCATGACTTTCCCGATCAATGGTGTTTATTGCCAAGCCACTGGGTTGTTTGGTTAGGGAGAATTCATCTAGGAATCAGTTATCCATTAAATTCATAGCATGCACCCATTGAGGGTAGTCCCTTTCTGAATGATTCTCTTAGTGGTACATGCAAAAAGAGTCAAATGCTATAGTTTCTAAGTCAATGTTTAGGTTAACTGGGGGAGGTTTTATAGCTTTGAAAGGTGGATTTGTTTTAAAAAAGGGTTTATAAGGTCTCTGGTTTTGGTTTCTCTCCCCAACACTCCTTTTTATATCTATGATCTCATTGGACATTTTTTTGGTCATCCACTATAGGTTTTTTATATCTCCTCCTTGTTTATCAGGACCTAGTTCTATTTGTTTTACTGGGGGTATTGTTAACAAAAGTACTCTCTTAGGTAGAGGTTGGGTTTATTTTTTCATCAGTGAGATTTGATCTTCTTTGCATCCTTTCATTTGGACTTCAATCATTTTAGCTTCCTCGAAATTTTCGTCTAAGTTATGTTTGGTAGCCCTTTTTACGAACATGGAGATGGAAGCAGGGAGAGTGTTAGCGTATACCTCAATCTGCAACTCCTGGGTAGGTTTAGCTTCAGGTTGAAATTTGTTCAAGATAGTGGTAAATCATTGGTTGAAATCTTTAACTTTCTCTTTTGGAATCATGGTGGTTGAGAAAATTTCATCCATTAAAGATCTTGTGGTGGTTTCTTCTACAAATTTGTCTAAGAAATCTTTTTAAAACTTCTTGTGGTGGTTTCTTCTACAAATTTGTCTAAGAAATCTTTTTAAAACTTCGTCCAACTAGTTATGGATCCAACTGGCAAGTTAAAATACCAAGTCGAGGATGAATTCTTAAAGGTATAGGGAAAGAGTGTACACACTACATCATCATGTTGTACGTTCATCAATATTATAGTTAATATGGTCCTCAGGAAATCCGAAGGTTTCAGGATCAAATTTGGGGAGTAATTATTTTGGATGTTGGGGTAGGTTATGCATCCATCCTGGGATTTCCAGAGCATCTCTAGCCAACCATGGTTGATGATATTGAGGTTGATTTCCCATTTCTTCATTTTTTTCATTATTATCCTCCATGTATTCTGATTCAGAAGTTGAGCGATCCAAGTTAGACCCTTCCTCGTCAGATTCAAAAGTGCCAGGTTCATAGTAATTATTGGATGGTGTTTTAGGGATCAGATTAAGGCGTTGTTCTATCTCAATGAGGCAAAAATCTATCAGGTCTTCTACCGTGTAAACAAAAACCTGGTCAGGGGTGTCAACAACTGGTTTTCTTACTTGTTTTCTGCGAGGAAGTAAAGGAGATAAAGTAACGCTCCAATTTGTTGGGCATAAGCTCTGGTGATTCTTCTGAACTCATTCAACTCCTCATGGGGGAGAGTGTAAGGTATTTCAGGGAATAAGTGTTATACTTCCTCATGCTGAGGTGAGTTACTCATTTCGGGAGTACTCTTTGTATGTGGGTTGTCTTGAGAATGACTATCCATTCATGTGGGATGTTTTGAATCTACAGGCTATGCAAGGTATATTATCATAAATATTGTTAGCCATTCATTCGTTCAGGCCCTCCTTGGGCCAATTTTGTTGATGGGTCAGAAATCCTTTAACTCAACAGTAGGAACCAAAATCGCTCAAGAGGCCCAATTAGACTTGTAAGCATTTGATGAGTGGAATGGTTCTCCAGATATTTGATCCCACTGATTTATTGATGGGATTTACGGGTAACCGACAGGTGTATCTTTCTATGAAAATATTTTCCTTCAGGTTAAGCATTTCTCTTTTTCTCTTTTTGTACTCTTGAATAATCTAGGTAAAATAAATATGATGGCATAATCCAACTAATAAAGGGAAATTACTAAAGGTTGAAGAATGTTGAGCTTAAGATAACCCTTATACCTCAACATGCAGACAACGATAATCATACCTATTTCAATCTTATCAATAATAATTTTACTTGTGGAACTTCATCATTGACTGAGATAGCAATTGTAGAAAGGAAAACATATACGTAACAAAGATGAGTGTACAAAAATTAGTTCTCTTAGCTCTACTATCAATCACATATAAACATATTGATTTCTTTTCATGATCTAGAACAAAAGAACTGTTATAATATTGAAAGATAACTTAACAATAGATACAACTACTCTTACTCAATACAACAACACTATCAAACTCAAAGACGTAAACAATCCCTCCTCGATCCAATCAAGTTGATGCTTTAGATGAAAAAATTGTCTTTGGTTCTAAACATAACTTCTTAATTAAAGTTGCACAAAAATAATTCTTTTACAATTCTAAAAGAAAAGGTCTGTCCCAAAACCATTGACCTTCTACACGAGGTCAATCTCCCTATTTATAAAGGATCACTAAGATAAAAATAACTGCTAAAAGTTGAGTTAAGAAAACAAAAATGACACGTGTCAGACTTTGTCTCCTTGTTCTCTTGAGATCATCTGATTTTTTACTGTAGTGGATGATTTCTCTCATACTGCACCCACTTGAAGAAAATGTCTCCACATGTGTTTGCATAGGGAAACCTATGTTGATCCATCAATGTGGAGAAATCTTCATTTATCTCCATTGCTCATTCTCTATACTTGATGAGCTTGACACTTAAGCACTGTAGAACTGTGAGGGCTTTGATTGGTTGTTCCACAAACTTCTTTAATTGACCTAGAGTCATACTTGAAATCTGTGAGATCTCTGCCTCCCATGTCGAGTCTTTCTCTGCATGATGGTTGACCATGTCATGCAAATCGACAAAATTTTCTAGTGGGATGAATTCTGGTAGGTCAATGTTTTCCATCTCTCGATTGATATTCTCCCAAATTTTCTCACACTCTATCTACCTTTCATGTATCTTGCGCTGAGGTTCTTGGACCATGCTCACCCAATATTCAACTTCCTTCTTGATTCAGGAGATGGTGCTATCCATCAGTACTCGGATGTCGTGATCTTACGAGTCTTGAGCCTTTTGTACCACATTAGTCAATCCACTCTAAGGCCTGATGTGCCTTTTCATACCATGTCTGCACATCTTTATAAGTTTCCAGCCCCATGAGAGTATCCTCTTGAAAATCATCTATGCATGTGGTGAAGAGATTTATTTCGTTTGTGAATTGTGAATATGTTTCTCTTAACTCACTCCTCTGGAATACTACTGCTTGTGTCGAATCCTGATAATACTTCGCTATATGGAGCAGATGATCCAACTCCTTCTTTGTGGCTGCTAATTCCTTTTCATCCATTTTTTCTCTGTCCAACGTTGCATCAGTGAAATCCATTCCCACCCCGATCAACTCAATTGTCTTAGTATTTTCTATGTTAAGAAACGTTTCTTCTGTGGTTATTAGGAGTGTGATATCAAGCGTGAGACTCCTTTTCTTGGTTGTCCTTATCATCACAACTTTCTTCTTTCTATCATAAGTTATTTCTTGTATGTCAACGACCTCGTCTACCGGCTCCAAAATCTGTTGATCTCCCCAGGTCAGAGTGTTTCCTAGGCTCCCTG
>CBVK0100964448.1:0-10275 GCA_900067695.1 Picea abies | reverse complement strand
AATCCGCAAAAGTGGATTTGGTCAATTACAATGCCCGACATGATCAATCCACAAAAGGGGATTGATCTAATGGATAATGACTCAATAATAAATATAATACTCTTTGCAGTTACAATATTTCAACAATATCCTCTAGGACATTAACTTCTCACAAGGTTGAGACTACATTGCTAAAATCTTGTTTATCATAGTGGGTGAATCGCTATTCATCAAAGGTTAAAGGGTGTCCATGAAATATACACTCCTATGAACTCATTTGGTCATTGCTTCATCTCTCACTATCCCACTCTCCATGTCTATATGAATGATCCACCTGAAAGAATCATTTATCCTACATACTATATCAATTAACACCACGCTAACAATTAAACCACAATATAACATCATGCATTTATTAACCAAATTGGGACATAACACTACCTCATGACCCTTGAGGTTGGTTATCACCCAAAACTTGGAGATATTTAGTCATCTAATAATCATATACCATTTTCCTACTAGTTAGTGCATTTCTAATCATCCATCATCTTTAAAACATATTGGATCAACTTCTCATTACAAGTGGGGTCAACCCCAAATTATAATTAAAAAGTTAATACTAAACAAAGTTTAATCTATACCTTAAAAGGCGAGGCACTACATTTTTATAACATTCATTGAAGATTTTAGCAAATAAAAATGATTTGTTTTTTGAAGTGGTGCATCTAATGTTTTTTTCTTTTACAATTTAAGAGAATCGTTGAAGAGTAGACTAGTTACTATATTAAAGTGTTAAGATTGGACACTGCCAAAGAATTTACTGATGGAGTCCTTAATTCTTTCGTGAGCAAGCAAACTAGTAAGATAGTTTACAACTTTCTCTCAACAAAATGGTATTGCATACATAAACATTGATGGAAGTAACTAAATGGATGTTAGGCCCAAGTGAATTACACATAAAATATTAGGCAATTTTAATAACGTTGTATTTGCAATTAAATATTAAATATATTGTTGAGTTGTGGCAATGAATAGAAAAACTTTAGAAGAAGCATGGAATGCGGTGAAGCCATTATTAAACATTTAAAGGTGTTCTAGGATGTTGCATAATGCACACCCTAGATGAAAAAAGCAAGAAGATGGGTTGGAAGTTTTAAAAACTGTTTTTGTTGAGTATGTTGATGAAGTAAATGAATATAGATTGTAGGATCCAAAAAATAGAAAGATATATTTTAGTAGAGATAGAATCTTCGATTAAAGTAAGCAAATTTGATGAATGGTAAGTCCAATGGTGTCCATGTTGATGTGAATAAATTTGTATTACTTGAAGAATCCAATGGTGGTCTATAAAATGAATCTAAAAAATGTTGTAAGAATGAATATGAAGATGATTTTTATTGAAGAGTTGGATATAAGGACATGTTCACTACAAAGGGATTATCTTTAATTGTAATAAAAGGAAATGACATAAAAACAAATCAATGTGATACATGGGCTACCAACCCCTCAATTAAAAAGATTCTTCCTAAATGATATAGAAAACCCACTTGTAATGTTTGGAAAAAGTTGACTCAATGGAAAATAAACTCAACACGTGAACAACTTAGAAGAATTATTAAAACCTCTTTTTCTTTTGATGATATTCAATATTTGTGTGTTTCAACAATTTTTGTAGAGACTAAGAATTATCAACAAGCTATCACTGATAAAAATTGCAATGAATAGAAAAAAGGTTATGAAGGTGGAATATGTTTTTCTTTGAAGATTGAAGAATGAGATTTGGCTCCACTTCTCGAGGGGAGAATGACAATCTATAAAATTAAATCCAAAGTTGATGATACCATTGGTAAGTCCAAGGCCAAACTTGTGAAAGGCTATTCCCTAGTTGAGGGAATAAACCATTATGAAGCATTTTCTCCATTTGTTAAGCTGGCTAGCATGAGGACATTACTAGCATTTTTGGTTTGTATGAGTTTGAGGTTCAACATATGAATGTCTTGATACAATAATTTTCCATGGATATTTAATGAAAAAATTATACATAACAACTAGAAGGGTTTGGATTTAAAGTCTCAAAGAATTTGGTGTGCATATTGAAAAAGGGATTGTATGGGATGTATGATAAACTGAATTCTTTCCTTTGTGATCTTGGCTTTGTTCATGGTAGCATTTTGATAAGATTTACATTAAAAAAATGGATACAGATTTTGAATTATTCTTTCTTTGTAGGTTGATAATGTTTTCCTTGCTAGTGGCAACCAAATTCTAATGAAACATGTAAAATGAGAGTTTGCATCCAAGTTTGAGATGGTAGATTATGGCGAGGCCCATTATTGTTTGGGTTTAAAAATCAACTTAAATAGGAGATGACTTATTTTGATGAGAAAAAAATTTAGAATTTAATAGTGCTAGGAATATATATCAATGTAAATCACAAAATTAGTGACATTCTAATGAAAATGCACTTTTTTGCAAAACAATAATGACTCATCCACAATTATGGAAGATAACTTATATTGAGTCTAATAGGCAACCTTATGTATATTATGGTATGTATGAGGTCTAATATAGTTTTTTGGTCATCACATCAACCAATTTAATCCCAGTATTGATCATTATAGTTAGCTACATATTGAAGATGAATTGCAAAGTATACCTTTGTGTATGGTGATGAATTGAATATGTTGTAGCAATCCATGCAACATAGAATTTTAGTGTGGTGGTGGAAAAGATTGTTGTAGGACATTAAGGCGTGACAACCAAAATTGTATCTCTATGTGCAAAAATAGGGTATTTCATTTAAATGCAAAACATACATATTTTTATTCTCACTTTATTTAGAAGAAAATCTATTATCGATGCAAATAAGTGCAATTTATGCAATGGTCAATATAAGGAAAAACCATAGTATCTTCCAAAAAAAAATGTTTTCCATATTATAAAGGACATAGCTAAGTGTTTGGAACAGAGGAGATTTGAATTTAAAAATATTTTTTTAAATAAATCTTTCTTTGAACCATTTTTGGTTTTAGAGTATAACTTAAAAACTATATTATTATCTTATTATTATTATTTTTAATTGAGGAAAAATGGAACTCTACCCTTGATCACTACCATCAAGTTATTAAAGTGACCCAATTTTATTTATACATTATTAAAAAGATATCATAAAGTTCTTCAAATTATATTAACACCCGTTAAACACCACCATCAAGTTATTACAATGACCAAATTTTATAATAACATAATAAATATTAAGTTATTACACTGACCCAATTTTATAATAACATAATAAATGGAAGGTATCGTAAAGTAATTATATTAACTTAATAAATAGAAGGTATCATAAAGTAATTATATTAACAAATACTAGGTATCCTAAAGTAATTATATTAATATTAACAAATACTAGATAAATACTTTATTACTTTGGGAAAAAAAACTCTATAACTGTTTCCTTTGAGGCATCTAAGTGAAAATTAGTATTAATTAAATTAAATTAAATAATTAAAAAAATCCAAGATTGTTTAATTAGGTCTTAAATAGCGCCCGTAAATGGACTTTGCCTGCTCCGGAACCAAAGCGAGAGGAAATGAAGCGCAGATCGGGAAGGTCTGGAGGCAACATTCGCGGTGCCAATGCGGACTCTTCTGCTATTGTCAATACAAAGCGACTTTCTCCTTTGCCTCTCATATCGTCGTCTCCTGCTACTCATCATCCACCTTTGACGAAAACCTACGAATCTGAGCGTTATAATTTTAATCTCACCCTTCTCCAAACTCCAAAGCCCGCTGCTTCCCCCGCTCTTGCGCAAGCTTCTAAACCCCCTACCCCCGTCAACAACAACACGATACGCAGCATTTCGGATGTGAGAGACCTGCTTTCGAGTCGTCTGGAGTCGTTGAAAAGGGAGATGGAAAGCACACATTCCGGAATTTTGAAGGAAATGGACGCTTCCTCCGCGAGGCTTTCCAAGAGACTCAAGGTCGTCGCTCTTCCTTTTCCAAACTTAATATTTTCCTTCACAATTTTACAAGGCGTCAACACATTACTAAGGTCTCACTGCCGGATAGTAAAAATTAAAGAAAAATTTGAATAAATTTAATATCCTTTTCACCTGGTGCAGATTCAAACACAATCGTGTACGCAGCATATGGATGAAGCCGAGCGCGACTGGAAAAAGTTCTCTGCTCGACTCAACGAAGACGCCGAAGAGATCCAGGTCACAAATTTCTCCTATTTAACTTATTTATTGATTTTTCCATCCAAACATTATTTAACTTATTTATTTATTTTTACTACCGAACATGGATATTAAGTTGACTGTAATTAGTGTAAATCTGCTGAACTATTCAGCTTCAGCTTAGTCCTTTATTTTTCCTTAAAAATATGGACAGAAATGGGAGTAATTTGTGTAAATTAGTCGAAATAGTAAACCTGAGCTTATTCCTTTAATTTTTCTGTCCAACTATTTGACATTAATTGGAGTAATTTGTGTAAATAAGCTGAAATATTAATTTTACCTCATCTATTTATTTTTCCGTAAAAATATTGACATTAATGGAGATAATCTGTGTTAATAAGTTGAAATGTTCATCTCGAAATTATTCCATAAGTTTTCTTCTGAAAGATTGACATTCCATAAGTTTTCTTCTGAAAGATTGACATTAAATGGAGTAATTCGTCTCAATAAGCTCCAATAATCAACTTGAATTTATTCCTTCGTAATATTTACATTAATTTGAGTAATTTGTGTAAATAAGCTACATCTTTAACTTCGACGCTGTTATTCACAAATTTAACATCCGTGGCAGGCGAGCTGTACGGAGATCATAACTGAAGCGCAGGCTTCGGGCAATCGCAGTAAGTTCGTTTCGTCTTGCTCGTATCTTAAATATTTGGCCTATATAACAGAATTGATTCGTCTTTAATATTGTTATTTGAATATTTGAATATTTTTACAGTTTGCAAAACTTCAATTCCGGAGATGATGCATTCCGTGGAGAAGAGTCTGGAAGGTCTTCGTTCCCGATACGGTCTCTGCTAAACCTGCCCTCTCAAAGCTGGCTGGGTATTGAGGGAACTCCCACCATACACATTTTGATATTTTGATGTTGTAAATAAAATTGATATCATTTAGCTCAAGAACATTTTACTGCACAGTTCCTATTGCAAGTTCTACTATTGTTCGTACATCGTATTTTTTCAATCGGTTGACTTAATATGAGATTGTTATGAACTTCTTTTCGGGGCGCTTGTCATTTCTCAAACATAGTATTGTAAAAGTAAAAATAGGAGATTTCATTATATTAATTTAACTAAGTTATAATTTTAAAATTACATAATATTATGTAGTTGTGAAAATAATTTATTTAAATAGAATAAAGTTAGATGTAGTTATCTTTAAATATTTAAAGTTAGATTGAGTTATCTTTAAACCATTTTTAATATTTTTTTTCAATGAATATTTTTTTAGTTAATTTTTATTATCTTTTTTAATAAAATGTTTTAATTAGCTTTACTTTATTTAAAGTTTTTAATTAATTTTAGTATTTTTTTTAATAAAATATTTTAATTAGCTTTACTTTATTTTTAGATTGAGTTATCTTTTAAAAAAAATGTAATATTTTTTTTCAATTAATCATTTTAATTAATTTTTAGTGTATATTTTAAGTTTTACTTTAAGAAAACTATCTATTCATATATAAAAATGTAATACAATGGGAGAGGCAAAAATAAAGGCCCATTAATTATGAAGCAAGACAACTCACAAATGAATGAATATATAAAGAAGGAAGTTGAATTTATGGTGGGCACTCTTTTAACACATTTTCATTATCAAATGGCATTTCCAAAATAAGTGTTTAACTATTTTTAACTTGGTGCACCTTAAACATATGTTTGTAAATATAGATTTGATTATGTTATATTAGTGGACAATTTTTGATATCTTACTATAAAGGTATTGGAATAGGACATTGTAGCAAACTAAATCCACACCTCAACGAATTGAGTTGAGACTTGATTATACTATATCTATATAAAACTATATGTAAACTATGAATTTATTCTAAATAACTATATCCTTGTTTTAAAACTATTTTGTTAAGCTTACACATTAATCTTCTTTTAACCTTCCATTTTTCTATTTTTACTAGGAAATGACCCAAGATATTACTATTAAATTACTAAAAATCATGTTGTTTGTTGCTCAAAATTTTTCTCTACCTAAATACTTTCAAATCTATACTAGTCTAATTTTAAACTTCCTTATATATGTTGATTATCAAAGTAATGTACTCTCATGATTTAAGCACACTTCTTACCTAGTGTGATAATGTAAATAAAGAAAGGTTATCCTTAAGCCAAATAGAGTTTTTAGTTTATGCTTTGATTTAACTAAATAATACTTTCACATTTTAGATGATAAAGAGGTCAAATTATTTTTGAAAATTTCAAAACTTTTAAACTTTTTTTAATGGAGGAAAGGGAGAGGAGTTATTTTAATAAAAATAAGTGTTGTATTAAATAATTGAAATTATGTTTAATATGTTTAAGTTGTTTTCGTGATTGGAATTTTTTTTTAGGTAATTCTCAATCGTTCTAAAAAAAGAATACTACTTTCATTTCCATTTATAGATGTGGATTGAAGGGTGAATCTTTTCATTTGATCATTGATAAAGTCATTTAAAAGAGTTTAATCACAACATTCACTTTGATAACTATGCTTATTCACAATCCTGTATTATTGGTTCTCTGCAATGAGACAAATACCACAACCAATATAGACTTTAGAATGTAATCATTTCATTCTAGTTCAATTTACTTTACAATATAAAGTTATTAGGCATCTATAATATATTGTTAGGTCATCCATCCCATAGAAACACCATACATCTATTAGGTATGACCATTGATTATGATCCTCACCATCAATATTTGGTGTTATAGAATTTCAGAAGCTCATACCAAGATTATTGTAAGATTGGTAGCCACACATAGAAATTTGGTTTGTCAATAGTGCAAGTTCAACCATAACCTTTCATTCCTCAAATTCTAATGCATAACATTGAAAAACTTAGCTTCTAGTTTGCAATGACTTGGAGTTCAATATGTTAACACCTTATGATTAGAGCATTGGAAAAACATAGTGAAACACACCATAGGGCTACAAAACTCTTCAAAATTGTTAAGACATGATAATCCCTTGTGTAGGCCATGTATTCCACAAATTGCATGACAAAAGTATTTGCATATATAAGATAACACCATGAAGCTTTCTTCCTCAATAGAAAATTCCACTAATGCAATGAGAGCTTTCACTTTTACACCCAACCCTAGAGCGATTTTAGAATAGATTTATTCGAGTGTGGAGTAAAGGTGCATGGTGAAAACCTAGAAAGCATGTATGGAAAACATAAAGAACCAATGTGTTTGCAAATTGTATTATATAGTTATGTAAGAATTAACAAAATAATGTAGAATAATGACTACAAGATTAATCATAATTTCTAATGCTCTCAAATGAGATGTGTGACTTATGTGTGCATATAAGTGTATATAAAATTAACAAATGACTAGAGATAATAAAATTAGAGAATATGAACTTGAACACCACACATTGATATGTTCATGTTGCTACTTATTCCTTTGGATTTGGTTTCCCGCCTTTCACCAATGCTTTCCCTTCATTCATTACTATTATGTTGCCTAATTTAAACCAAAATCCTATTATGATGCTAATGATATGTTGCTAGAGTGAGGTTTGAAGAAGGGAGATGATATATTGATTGATGTTGAATTGAAGAGAGCCTTTTGAGGAATGACCCCAAGGAGATGAAGATCGGGGCCAACTTCCACACATGCAAGGTATAACTCATTATGTAATATATTCTTATTGATTAACAAAATCTTTTGCTTTCCCTCTAGATCTATTTTCAATCACCATTTATAGTGAGTATATTAAGAATTTTCAAACTAACATTATTTTTTACAATTGTAGGAAATAGTGAGATTTTTAGTTGGTTGGCTTGTTGTGTGTGAGAGATTTGAGATATTGCAATATATTGTGGGTCTTTCTTCTCTTTCTCAACCCCAATAATTCAAGACTCTACAAGGAACACATTTTAGGTTTCCTCCCCATCTCTTTTTAAATCTCATTCTTTGTTTGGTTTGTTTACTTAACTCAAAGTAGGGAAAGAGATATAGTATAATATCCCACCTTATTTATTGTCTTCTGTAATGTACGAAAACACTATTAAGGATTTTGGTTTCAAACATTGTACACAAACACATCCACCAATATAATGGTGACTCCACTAAGGAAGAGTGCATAAAACACTTCTTCAGTTGGATTAAGGTCCCTCCTACAATCTCTCGTTTATTTTCTAGTGTTTGTAACATCTGTTCTTTCAAAGATCCACACCAACCCAATGTTGTGGATGCAGGGAAATAATATTCCAAAGACATAATATGTTTTCTTGTATCAACAAGACCTATTCTATTCAATCATGATAATTCTATTGATAGATCATTTATTCATAACCTAGATTACTTTATTATGAAATTGTAGATTAAAACTCTACATTTTTATTTCGAAGGAAAACCTTTATGGGAAACCCAATGGATGCTCCCCACATTCATAGATGGCATCCCTAGTAAATATATTGGTGTATACTAGGGCACTAACCTAGGAGGATTCAAATTAAGCATTTGCTAGCATAGAACTCGCCAACTGCCAATGACATCAATGATAATTGATTGAGCTAACTTCTTGGTCTAGATAGAAACTCTACAAATTAATAAAATAAATAATTATTGAATTATTTGTTCATTCACATAGTTTTTTAATTTCATTATTCATCTATCAATAATGATTGGTAAAATTGTGTTCATTACTCACACTCCAACTTGCACAGTCCCACTTCTAGGTCCTACTAATTTCATTATTCATCTATCAATAATGATTGGTAAAATTGTGTTCATTACTCACACTCCAACTTGCACTGTCGCACTTCTAGGTCCTACTAAATAGTGAAATTCACTATTCACTATTCATTATTCACCCTTCACCCTTAAACTTGCAAGGTCCTACTTTTCGTCCCTAATGAGTAGTGAATTGCTATTTACTATTCAATTATCGCTTAGTGTTTTGCACGTGTTGCTTGATTACTTCCAATATATGATTTGGTTGTATTTAAAAGGAACTGAAGGATAAAATATAAGAAATTTCACTTCATTTTTAAGCACTTTTCGTTTAAGTCATTTCCCTTCGAGCATTTATTTCCAACATGCACACATCATTTTGTGCACACAAATGCTACCATACTAAGAAACAAACCCCTAATTACCTAACATAATTAAAAAGAACCAATCATTTTCTATTTTTCTACACCAACATCAAAGTAGGGCCATAGGTGTAGGATTGGGAGTGTTTAAAACCTCCAAGAAATAAAATTGAAAGCTAGAGTTGACTAATCAAGACAAATACCATTGTAGCACTATGTGTCATTGGTGAGACACCCATCTATTTATTGAAAAGAGGGTGTGGAATTAGAGGGGAAAACATGTGAGGTGAGGTATTTGTACATTTCCCTCTCACTCTCATGTGTTGGACTAAAGAAATGCTCACCCAATGCTAATCAAATTATACCCATCTTTTAGGGATCCTTTAGGTCAAGAAAGCCTATAAGGAAAGTAAAAAAATAAATCTTACTAGCGTTTGAGTAACTCCATTCCCCCAAACACACAATATGAATAGGCATTTTAGTCATTGTTATTCTAGGGTTCCACACAAGATACTTTGTTGAGGGCATACAACGAGATATCCTTTGGTAGTCAATAATCACCCTTTATAACACCACTTGGATTTCATCCCATTGAAAACTAAATACTCCAGGATATTGAAATTCACACCTTCACTTGTCAGGACCCTTATTTGATTTCACCACCTTTAGTGGAAACACATCTGGAAGCCCCTTTTATCCTTTCATTTTCTTGGGATTTGATAATGTGTCATAGGGGCATGATTTCTTTGAGTTTATCTAGTTAGAGTTGGTGTTTTATAACTTTTAAATGAACATTGTCATTAATCATTGGACAATTTAAATTGTTTAAATGTGAAGTCATCTAATTGACACATTGGATTTGTAACGTCCCCCAACTTAACCGAGGAACATTACTAGTGGAATACACATAAAAATAAAATAATGTTTTTCTAACAACCTGTAGCTTACCAACTACTAAATTATACACAAACTTAACCATTTATGATACCAATAATTAGATGTAGCTACA
>CBVK0100964447.1:0-10275 GCA_900067695.1 Picea abies | reverse complement strand
CTCTGCAAGAAAATCACCAAGGATATGCAACGTTTTGTCGCTCTGCCTTCGGATACCACCAATCCGAATCAATCTATCTCTATTCTCAGCTTATATCATGCATGCATCTTAATATCCAAAATATCCACTTTTTAAAGTTTAAACTTCAAAAAATGAAACCCACTTTGAATAAAAAATTTCACTTTTGATAAACTTTAAGAAAACCACTTTGAAAAAATAAATCCACTTTTAATAAAAAACTTAAGTGAACACCTTTATTTAATACTCCAAACCACACTCACTAAGAATAAAGGTTTTTTAAAAAAAAACTCCACGCATGTGAATTTTACTCACACTTCAAAACTCCACCCATGCATGCAACTACCGCTTAAACTCCACTCACACATGCAAATCCGCTTAAACGCCACTCACACATGAAAATCTGCTTAAACTCACACAGCCATATAAAAAAAAAGCTCACGCATCCACTTAAAGAACCTTACGCATTCAAACTCACGCATGGAAATTCACAATTAAGCTCACGCAGCCGCTCACAATTAAACTCACGCAGCATGCAAATCGAAGCTTCTCGCAGTTCTCGCACCTCACATTCCAGTGGTCTACGAGAAGTCCACACCTCACTTGTATTTCGTCTGTGGGATGTTCGCACCTCTCGTGTACTCCGCCTGCGGGAATCTTTCCGTTTTTCTTTGCGGAAAAGGCTGAGTAGTATTCCCCCGCACCCTACCAGAGGAGGGACCTGCGAACTTCTAGAATTCTCGCACTGCACTCCCGTGGCTCTGATACCAAGATAAAATATACGAGAGAAAAACAACACGGTGAGGCTACGCTCACTTCTTATCTTCAATGAAGATGGATTACATCTTTATATAGGAAAAGACTCTCCCGAGTCGGCTACATGCAAACCTAAAGACAACTAGACAATTGACTCTTAACTAAAAATTGATTCTTCTAACTGGCCCTTACAAATGGCGCTTATTACTAGCGCTTTCTCCATTATTTCCAAGTACACCTACAAGCTTCGTCAGTGGTTTCCCTCTGGCATAAGTAAAAGGTGCCTCCAGAGATAATTTATTTATTTTTGTGAGGGCAGTTGTCGCGCGAGCATAATCCAGAGTGTTTTGTTGCTTCACCATGCGAAACAGAAGAATCAATTACCCTAAATTATTCGCCCACCTTAGGCCTCCACTCTTGCCTGATTTCATCATGTCGGCCACATCATACAACAATTTCAAATCGCAACAGCAAGATTTTATGTCAGCTGCAACCTGCGTCAACTATTCATAATTCTAAATAACTTGTGAAAATCCACGAAACAGATAATTCTTGCAAAGCGAGAATCTGTAATAGTAGAACTTGGGAGGGAAAGAAAATTGTGACACATGAAATCCTGGAGTAGGCCTTGTATTCACTAAATTTGTCGATAGCATACGCAGATTCAACGGAAGTCTTTGCTTATCACCAATTTTCCTCTCTTCTCATTTTGAGATTCCCTCAGCCTTGGCCTCTTCAATTTAACAAGGAATTACAAAGACTCTGCCAATTCTACAAAAAATATAGAATAGAGGGCTTGACGAACCCTTCTCATTCAATGGGGTTGGTTTTCCAGCACTGCATTGTCGATGGGACCAAAGAATACATGAAGGATTTCAGTGCCAATCCGAGTGTTCCAATCCTGCACTATCGATGGGACCAAACAATACATGAAGGATTTTAGTTCCAATCCCAGTGTTCCAGTCGTGTCGCCGTCTCTGATGCAGCTTAGCTTGAGAAACAATGGCCTGAGCGACGAACTGCGACTCAATCTGGTGGATACATCTATTACTGAGTTCGCGAGTGGTTTAGGGGTGAGTCTGGCGCTCGTGGCAACTGGATCAGGTCCAAAATATCTGATGGATTTCCAGAAAGGATTCTGCCTATTATGGGTCACCTGTTATATTTCAACATAGCGATATAAGACCATTGAATACCTTGAAATGACTAATTTATCAAGATATTCAGGGAATCGGATATCTTATCATGGTGAAATGGTTCCATGCAACGCTGTTCTTGAAAGCTTTGAAACCACCCTGATGATTGAAAGAGAACTTGTAGACCAACCCAAGAGAATTTTCTCTCGCGTCTGTAGACTCAAATCTCCAAACCTCTATAAAAATGAAAATTTTATCGCCAAGGCTACCCTTCCAGCAAGTAAGAACGTTCCCATAGGTGCGGAGAGCATCCACAATATCGTCTTCATAATCTGCAATGCTTAGTTATAATTTCCTGGATAGAGGGACAGGGTTTAGCGGGGATGTAGGGCAATGACGGGATTGACAAGTGGGATACTAGTGTGTATATAGGTCTAGACATATGGCGGACAAGTCTGAGTGTCAGAGGATGGCGTACAAGTTTGACTGTCAGAAGATGAGAATAAGATAAAACGTTAGCTGACACGTGCCGACGTTTAAGTGGTTCTGAACAGACGACAGATGTCATGTTTTTATGGGACTTTGACAGACAACAAAAATGTGATCAAAACCTCGCCGTAGAAAACCCCTTAAGCGTAATTATTATCTAAAAGTATATATATATATATTAATATTTTTTTTATTATTTTTTTTAAATTAAAATTAAAATATTATATTAATATTTATAATTTTTTATTTTTCATATTATAGAAATTTAGATTATTTAAAAAGAAATTTGATTAGTTAAATTTATACAATATTGATATTTTATATAAACTAAACTAAGGTGTTCATCCAGAAAACCACTATCATTTGGGTCTTAATTTTTTTTTGGAATCCCTATTATTTTTTACTAAGATCTAAAGTGTAACTCATCTTTTTTATTTATTAATATTTAAAGTTATAAATTTATGTAAAAAAATTATTAAATTTCAATATTTTATAAAGTTATAATAAATATTATTTTAAAAAATTATTATTATTAATTTTATTATAGAAAATTAAAGTTAACATAGATTTATCTTAACCCAATATCTATTAAGCTTTAAGAAATTCTCTCCAATAAATTTTTTTTAGAATGTAAAATTTGATGAAAAGTTAAATGTTTGCACCCATAGAGATTTGATCCCTCTAAGCCCTACAGATTTGATCCATCTAAACCCTTAATAAATAAAGAATTAAGATAAATCTATATTGATTTTATAACAAATATTAATTGAATCCACTTGTTATTTATATATATATTTTTTATTTATATATATTTTAATATTTTTATTTAATTATTATTTTAATATTATTTAATTATTTATAAATATTTTACTATTATTTTAATATATTATGTCACATAAACATCTTTCCCATACTTTCCTAAATTAAATTATAATATTTAAATTATAAAATCATATCAAAATTTCCTAATATAACTTTGTAATTATCATTCACAGTACAATATGATGTGACATGAGTATACGTTAACGGGAAACCCCGATTTTCCTTCCCGTTACTCAAATCTGATGTGACCTGAGTATATATTCACGTCAAAACCCGATTTTTCTTCCCGTTATTTTAAAAAATGTATTCGTTGAAAGAAGCTTCCTTTTATGTTGAAGGTCTGCTAACAAAATGGAAAGTTTGTTGAGATGGACTGGTGCCATCACAGATTGATGATGAAGATAACTGATTTAAGACTACCTGATGGTGCCAAAACTTTCCACCCAATTATGTCACACGAATCTTTCCCATATTTTCAACGCAATTAAAATATAATACTTAGATTATAAAATCGTATCAAATTTTTTTAATATAACTGTCTATTTATCTTATACTCTTATACAGAGTGAGCTAATTGGAAGTAATCTTTCCTCCTAATTTATTTTTCTTGCAGATTTTTAGACAGTAAGTTTTTAAATTTTTGGTCAATCCAGAATTCTGATCAATTTTTTGAGCATCTGAGTTGATTTAAAATGAAATAAATCTTCTAAAATAAGGTTTTGAAATGCATCGAACTTTGATCCATACAAAACTCAAACTAACCCTAAAAATTTAACCTGATTCAAATCCATTTTTTACTTTAAAAAACAAAACTCCAGATGAAAAAATTGTTCCAAAATTAACTTACTCCAATATCATGTGAAATGAGAATACATTAACGAGAAAGCCCGATTTCCCTTCCCGTTACTCAAATCTGATGTGACCTGAGTATATATTCACGTCAAAACCAGATTTTTCTTACCGTTATTTTTAAAAATGTATTCCTTTTATGTTCAAGATATGCTAACCCGATTTCCTTTACCGTTACTCAAATATATATATTAACGTGAAAACCCGATTTCCTTTCCCGTTACTCAAATATGTCAAATATGATGTGACCCGAGTATCTGTTGACGTGAAAACCCGATTTTCCTTCCACTTATTTCTAAAACTGCATTCGATGAAACAAGCTTACTTTCACTGTACTATATGTTCGAGGGACGCTAACAAAATGAAAAGCTTGTTGAGATGGACTGGCGCCAACACATATTGACGATCCATATGCTCTGTTGCCTTGCATTCCTACGACTGTGTTTTCCGATCCATATATTTCTTTATTTCTTGAAAGTTATAACTCAATCAAGGGTCAAATTTGCAATTATATTAATGAAATCCGATATAACAACCGCATCATCTCTAAAGTTGATTTTTACTTTTCTACGCTAAGAAAAACGATACGGCTGAATAAAATTTCTGAAATTTAAGAAAAACGATACCGCTGAATAAAATTTCTGAAATTTATGAAAAACTGTGATAGGTATTTTAGAAACTGAATCCATATTAATGAAGCGTAGAATTCAATAAGAGAGAATATCATACCTGAAAAGAACCGTAACCTTAATTTTGGAATCAAATGTTCATAGCAAATCAAATTATTAAATCATTAATATTTATGCACAGTTTAAGCATTTTCTCAAATAGATACAGACGCAGTCATCTAATAACCCCCCCAAAAAATCCTTTGCTTGTATAGTAACAAAATTGTAAGAAATCGTCAGCTTATATCCTAAGAAAATCGTAAGATTGTAATATATTAAAAACTTTCGACTAAGATTCGGTTGAATGATTTATAAATAATCACAACATTTTTATTTTTTAAACATCTTAAAAAACCATATATTGTTAACATTTGATCTACTTAAACCATACACCAGATGGACTTTTAACTGACAATTCAAAACCACCAGACTTTCCACACCTTCGACAGATAATTCAAAACTAAACCTGCGTTGTAAATGGGGACTAGTTGGGAGAGGAAAGCATGGCATAAGCATCATGCTTTACAGAGTCAAACGCCCAATGGAACGTACTTGCATGGAAATATTCATGATGTTGAACCTTCACCTACTGTATAATCAGCCTTCCCCTGTTCCTCTAAGACTTAAGGGCACCCAAGGCATATGGCAAGATAGTACGGGCTTTCTCATAGCATTGTCTTTTCTTCCTTGTATCTGAAATATTCAGGGTCTATATCGAGCCTTCAAATTGCCTCTATAAACAATTTGGAGAGGAGTTAACAGTAACAGTTTGGGAAAATAATAGAGAAGCATGGAGAAAAGATGTCTGAAGTGCCATAAAATCAAGAATCAAGTGCACAATAGACTATGAAAGCGAATTCAGGTCTCTAGTTTTGGGGTAAATCTGATTGTTGCATGAAACCCTAGATTTCTTCTTTTGATTTAGTGATAAATTTCTTGTCATCCTGTGCAGTTTGGGTAAGATTTTCAAATTTTCCTTTGCACTTTTGGGGTTTACTCTTTCTTGGAGCCATCAGAAATTATCTTTATAAATTCCACTACAGAAGTGAAGAAATAGAAAATTACAGTAACTCAAGCAATCAAGAAACCATGATGAACAAAGATAAATAAATACTGGTAGAAAAGACATACTCTATATTCATCAATGCACAAATAATCATGTACATAGATGTACATATATAATACAAAAAGACCATAAATATCATGTAACTGTATAAAAGTTATGTAAACTAACTAACTTATGATTAGAGTTTTAACATTCCTTTCTCAACTCTGAAAAAAATAGCAGAAGTTGATGTCTTCTACTAAATTGGTGGTTTAAAGGTGACCACAAACTCATTTGGTGGTTTAAAGATGACCACAAACTCATTTGGTGGTTTTTGGATGACCACAAACCAATCTGGTGGTTTCAAGATGACCACAAACAAAATGTCTAGAAGAAGCTGATGTCTTCTACTAAATGGCATGGTTTTAAGTTGACCATAAACTAATAAGAGCTCAAGGCTCAAAAATCTGAAAATGTAACAAGAAGAACTTCATGTCTTCTGCTCAATTCGTGGTTTTAAGCTGACCACAAACTATCAAGAACAATATGTTCATGAACAAGAATGCAATCCAAGAACTAGGTTGCATACTTGATCTTCTGTTCACAGGATCTAAATCAAACTTGGAACGTGACTGAAAACTTTAGATTTCCCCCTATCAGGGACAAGTGGTTCAAGTTACCTTGACCGTCATTCACAAGTATGGCTAAGAAGTGATCCAACACCTGTATAAGCTACTGGAACAATGTGTACGCTTTCACAAAGTAAAGTGAAAAAGGTTAATCAAACTGTCTTTTGGCAGAGTCTGAAGACTCGATCTTCAACTCTGAAGACTACATCAACTGGGCCCCGACCATACCCTATGTCATCAAATCTTGAAAAACATTCATGTTCGTCAATTGTAGATATATCTCCAATCAAGTATGATTGTACTTGTGTATAATCCATCGATAAGAATGCTCCACTAAATTGACTTCCAAACGCCAACACCAATTCCCTAACCATTCAAAATGAATATGTTTCTCTTGCGCTTTTGACACCTTACTGAAGGGTGATTTTCCATTCCACAAAATCTACATGGGTGAAGATCAAAACAGTTTGACTTATCATGGCCAAACCGGTGAAAGTGTTTTCACTGTATGGGTTCTTTATCCGACCGATTATTATGATCTGGAATATCTGTAGCAACATTATCATCAACAATATCCTTACCTGTTCCTTACCAATATCATCAAGCTATGTCGTCTTATCATCATTAAAAAAACCTCCACTCACAAAGAAAACAAGTTCGCAATAATTAGGAATATGAAAAAGGCTGTTAGCATCACTTTCATATCCTAGTCCATATTGATTTCGTTTAAAGCCTAACTCTTCCCATGGTCGAACAATTCTAATTTCTTTGCCACATTCATCCACAACTTTTTTTCACATAAGGATTTCATACAACTCATCTTCATGTTCATGAGTGTCATCACTAGTCAACTGAATGTCTTCATTGAAATCACTTTCATCTTTCATGTCATTGTGTTTGTTAAAATCACATTTTTGTTGTCGAAGAAAACTTAACTCATCAGATAACATTTTGTTTTGAAGTTTAAACATATCAATCTTTGCGTGCACTATTTGTAAACAAGTAATCAATGTACTCAGAGTGCGCTTGTTTATTGCAATTGTAGATTCCATAGTTGAGTTAACTAATGTGTGCAATATCTCAAACATTTCTTCAATTCTTGCCATTATGTTTGTATGTTGATGCCACAAAATTTAATTTTGTATCATGTTGTGCATGCCAAAGTTGTAGCCAAATTGAATTGTTTGTTTGTATATTTGTAGTCTTCTTTGCATGAGTGATCGTTGCATGAATGTTGCCAAAAGCTACAGGATAATCAATGATGATGCACACAAAGATCCTAAGACCCCCTTATTCAATTTTAGGTGGGTCAAGGACATAAAGACAAATATGTAATTTTATTATGTAGGATGATCCCCTTTACAAACTTTAAAAAACCTCTTATAACACATTTACATGCACCTTATAACTTCATTACATTTAACTATAATAATGGAGAAAAATCCTCCATACAAAACCTTATAACTCCTTGAGTTTCCTTTGAGCTACACTTTTTGTTTTTTTAATAAACTTAATGAAATCCACTTATCATTCCAAAAGTCTTTAAGGAATCTTGCATAAAGGTATAACCTTCCCAAAGCAATATTTTACGCAAACAACAACTATTTTGGAGACAATCCAATGCTTCCTATAAACAATGGCTTTTACCTGCACAACTATGGCTAACTTTAAAACTAATTCTCAAGCTCTCTCATGTTAACATTAATAAAATTGAGATATGATGAGACTTTATAGCCACTCTTTCAAATATTTGACTTTCTTGGAAGCGTTTTCCTTTTCCTTTGATATATAATGTAATCACTTTTAAATATAAAAAGTCACATGAAAGTATTACCTCAAATTATTTGATGTATCATTCATTTCCATCCAATCAGTCATTCATTCAAGACTCCACGATCCTTGGACTTGAAATGGTTGTCCTCGTCAGACATGATTTTTCTTTATTTTAATTCGCAACTAGCCAACCAAACAACACGAAACGACCAAATTTGAGCACAGACGTTTTAGTTTTCATATGTTTATCATGCAGATTGAATTCTATCGTAGGCAAGAAGAAGAGGCCGAATGCAATTCTCCCAACAGATATATTGCTCGCAAAGATAAATGTTGGCCTTTAAAAAACAAAATAGAAACTATGTGTGGCTTATCAACATGCCCAGGTCGTAGATGTTGGAAAACCCTTGTCATTTTTTGGTTGTTGGTATTTGGATGCGCGGAGTAGAGTCCCAGTATTGCTCAAGAGGACGTAGGTCTCTAAGATCATCTACATGCTTTGATACCACTGTGTTATAGAAAGATTCTCCCCACCATTGTTATCTTGCATAGAGAGCCTTTTTCCATTTCCATATGTAGACTTTTCATCCCTTTTTGATGAATCCATAGCTAAAAATACATATTTTTCCGCATATACGCGCCCTACCTACTCTACAACATGTGAATACGCAGGTCTCTCCACTACAACCCGCATACATCAAGATTTGTGGCAGAAAATACAAAATTGAAGTTGGGTTTCCATGTCATGACAAGATATCTCTGATCCTTGGCCTTTCACATATTGGAAACATTCTGACTCGACCCTTCAATTTCATTTTGAAGGCTATAAGAGCATAATTTCGAGCTTTGGAAAATAGGAGAAAGCATTCAACTTTGAGAGAAAAGTTACTCTCGAGAAATTACTTCATATTGAGTTTGCATCCCTTTGTCCCTCAAGTCTGAATACAGTGTTCGGCCCCCAAGCTCTTTCCCTATTTTTGAGAGAACCTCATTGTCTCTTTTCTATGAGCTTACCATTGGTGGAGGATTGAAGTGGTGGAGACCCAGTTGGAAGGAACTTGGTTTCAAACCGTACTGAGATGGAAGTCTATAATGTTTTCACTTCTGCTGATCATTTATTAATAGAAATACTCCTTTCCCGTCCAATCGGTATCGTGCAAATATATGATTATTGTCCACGGGAATATTTGTAATGTTTATTAATGGATTATGTTATCTAATGTGATAACCCCTTTATATTATCACTATATACTTTCTCTTCTTGTTTGTTGAGAAATTGTTGCAGGTACAAAGATTTGGGTCAAAATACTCAACAATGGAACATCATTGAATGTTGGAACGAGGTAGGCTTCTTTCTTATCTTGCTTGCACATTCGTTTATATAGCATATGTTGGAGTTGAGAAGATTTCTGCAGTCATACCTATCTGTTGTGGTTTACCCTAGCCATAGAGAGTTTTTCCCTCGTAACAAAATTGGCAACTCCACTGGGAAGAGATCTTCTTTCTAAGGGTTGAAGTACTTTTTTCTCCTTGCATTTCTCTTTTTCCTTTGTGTTTCTTGCTGTATCATTGCTTGACAGTTTATGTTCACTGTAGGTCTGAGTTTTCAGCCTTTTGCACTTGCCTAGCCTTGTTTTCAAGCATGTACACGCCTTTATCCTTGACAGTTGCGTACACACATGTGCTGTCTCATTGCAAGTTGTGTATATATGCATTGTTTTCCTGAACAATCGCATATACCACTTTTCCTTGCTTGTTTTCTTGGTTTTGTGATTGTTGGGTGGGATTTGATGATTGTTGAGCCTTCTTAGGTACCTGTAGTGCATGTTGAGCTTCTCTAGGTTGTCAGAAAACCTGTTTGGAGTTGAATTTTTGGGCGTAGTCTTTCTCATCGTTTTTCATTTTTGATTTTTCCTTGAACTCTGGGTTGTTGGTTGGATTCTTGGTATTCTACTTTAATCATTATGTTTATACACAGTAGAATTTATATATCAGGTTGCTTTTCAGTCTATGCCTTTTCTCTTTAATATATTGAAAAAAAAAAAAAAATAGGCATTTTACATTGCTTGGCATTTTTGTCTTCTGAATCT
>CBVK0100964446.1:0-10275 GCA_900067695.1 Picea abies | reverse complement strand
TAAATTTGGTAGAAAATTTAGTGAGACTGAAACTGGGTGGGATTTTGAAAGAAATTAACAATAATAAATTCTAAAAATTATTCCTTGCAATTATTTGCAGGTTGGTGGCTATTTGACGAGTTTGTGAGTCAACACCAAGGTTTGATTGACTCAATGTATACCTTTTCAAAACGATATTTCCAACATATATTTTGACTGGGTCAAATCATGGATCCCCTAACATTCAATCCATTACTATACTCATCTTCTAGGAAAATTGTTTAGCCACCCAGGGGTTACTCGATGTGTATATGATATTTTTTGGGTTTCCTCACTTGAATAACAAATCCCATGTATTGAGATATGTTCGATCCATCCGTATACCATTAACCCCTTAGTTTGGGTACGATCAACTGCTACCTCTTTCATTGACTTTGATTCGATTTATTAAGAGAGGAAGAATACTAGAAGACCAAATTTGTTTTTAGTCAATTGGTGACTTATTCCTTGTGGTTGGCTTCCCCATCAATACATTTCCCTTGGTTATTTCCCTCTATCGACAATGGGCATGCTTGATGAATATGAAGTCCTATTTCTTAAAAAATTGTAGGATATTTGTGAGAAAAATGCCATTACCTTGGAAGAATATCATAGTTGACTTCATACGAAAGTCATTGACTTGCAAAATTTCATTGCAATGTTGCATACTAAGAGTTGGTAATTGAGAAATGAACTAGAGACAACCCATACTCATGTGGAATATGAGTCTTCCCTCTTTCAAATTGGTCTTATGTTATGGTTTGATGAAAAATATAGGAAAGTTGCTGACCTAAAATGAACAATGGAGACTATTTTCCAGGATCTAGAAGATGAATTTGGCACCAAATCAGATCTTGTCAATGATATGTAGAAGTGAAAAATTGTTCTCATACATAAAATGTTGTCTTGAATAAAAACATTTGTAGATTAGAAGAATCCAATACCTAGCTAGAAAATGAAATTTTCCCATGTATAGGCCTTTGTCGATGAGCTTTGTGAAGAAGTTACTTCTCTTCAAGAAGATAAAAACCACATGTTTGATGATTATAGGGATTTGAAAGAATATTATGATGCCATATTTTTGTAGCTAACTAAGAAGCATGAGACTATTCAGGGCTTGTAGGATTGCAAACAAAACCTTGAAGAAGAATTTCTCCAACTGCATAATGATGAGAAGAAGATCAATGTTTTTAAGATGCCAGGATCCCCCATTACTTCTTCACCCCATGATGTTCTTTGTAAGAAAGATGTTGTTGATTTATGAATTAAGACTAATGATTTTTTTTTCTCTCAGCTTTGAAAAACATACTATAGGTATTGGGTCATGACTTCTCAGCAAGATGGGATACAACGGATGAGTACTTGGGAAGAATAGACATGGTATTTTTGTTCCCATTAACCTTGAGATGAAGTCACAAAGAACAAGTCTTGGCCATTATAATGATGTATCCTCCCTTCCTACACATGGCCTTACTGAAACTAGGGAAGTTTTATTTATTGTAGGTGGAGTTCACACTAGTTTTCCAGAAGAGGAACCTATTGTTGGTTGTACTGAACCGATTGTTGAATTGGTTGTCCCTAACATGCTAGAATATGATAATATTGTTACATATTAAATTACTATTGATATTACAGGTTGTTTTACTCCTGAGAATACAAAAGAAATTGAACCATATTCTTTTGATCATCTATCAAAGAAATTTGTTCCTTATCATCATCCTCGCCAAAAAAATAGAAGGAATGGAAATTGTTCTTTCTGATATTTGTAGAAATGTCATGAAAGACATAACCATGCACCAATCCTAACTACTAGGATAGACTGTGGTTGGATTGATGAATGGTCCTGAGAAAATCGATCTAGATGCTTGAGGAATTCATACCATTGTGTATCACTAACCATATAGTCATCCAACATTCCTCTTTATTACTGATTTCTTTGGAGTGGTCGACCAAGGATCGACCTAAAATAATAGTCCATTGTAGCTCGATTGGTATATTGGTTAATTGAGGTTTGACTAGAGATGATAGTCGAATGGAGGTTTTGACTGCATATTTGTCGATTGAGTTTCGAATATTGTTTTTGAAGAGCACTGTTTCTACTACTACATCCCTCAATTATGTTTAAGGGGGGGATTAATTGAAGTTACTGATGTGCACAATGAATTGATGTCTCTTGTTGACTTGACTATCTCTTGTTGAATCAACTTGGCTTGACTGTGTTATTAGGAGATGTACTTCTACTTATTATACCTGATATAGAGACTGTTTGGATATAAATATTGTCTATCTTGAGATAGACTACTAGATTGAGAGATACTAATTATCTTTGTGCATTTCTAATCTAGTCAAGTGGCTTGTGATGTCTTGTTTTCTAGTCGAATATTGACTGGGACTATATTTGGACAACAGTTTTGCAACTAGTTTGCATTGGATGTCTGCTTCTTTACATTGGTCAATGTTGATGGTGACAGTAAACATAATTCTTCATGAGTGTTTTTGTACCATGTTTGATCAACTTTTGTATTCATAACAAATTCAGAGGGGAAAGATGTGTAATTGTTTTTCCTCCAAGCTAAGTTTACAAGGTGGTGTTGGAACATTGGGTTCCATCGTAAACCTCACATTTTCAATTAAGTGATTTGACCAAATTTTTGGGTATGACCAATGACTAAATTGATGGTTTATCATGCCCACTTTGGATCCCAGATCCACCTTGGACAATTATAACCAACTCCATCTTGTGTTTGTTGGTTTTCTCCATGACCAAAACTTATTTATAGATTATCCTTATGGATCGTTTTATCATCATCGAGAGATATATCTTTGCACTCTCATGGAGCATGCTTGCAATTTAGTGAAATGGTGTCTTTAGAAACCACCACTTCTCTCAGATCATTTGTTCTCATCTATGATTATCCACCAGTATAAAAAATGGATGGTCTCCAAAAGGAGTGAACCTTCCCAAGGTTGAATTTGCTGAAGATATTACACACTCACCTAGGTAATTATTTTCCCAAGGTTGATAGTCCAATGTTGATAGCGCTTCTTTAGATGAGAATATTCTCTATAGAGAATATTCCCTTACAAAATAGGGCACTCCTCTTCAGTTTAGAGTTAGTTAAACTCAATTATAATAGTGGAAGTCACTCATGCATGGAAATCTTCGTTGTATCACCGACAGTTGCATGTGTTTCTCTCACTTCCACATGTGTGACTCAGTTAACTAATGATTGCATGGATCAATTAACTAGGACTAGGTGGTAGATTACTTTGGTTTTTGTCAGTGAGTGTCTATATCTCTCTATATCACTACTATGGTGACTTCACTTATCCATGTAGAGTATATCATGTGTATTTTACCATTTTACTCAACTTAATATAATTCTTTCATTCTACTCTATTCTCTTCTCTCTCACAAGCTTTGTGTGTTTATTTTCTACTAGCTAGGCTCATTGTGAAAAATTCACATGGTATCAGAGCCTTGATTGCTAGGAGAAAATTCACAAGAATTTATATTTGTAGGTACAGGAGGAATATGTAGTCAGAGAATATGGATTATTCACCAACAATACTTCTCACACCTCATAACTACTTCGAGTGGAAGCTGAAAATTATGCATCAACTAAGATGTAGAGGCTTGTACTACATTACTATGGAAATGGGGATTGAGCCCACTTCTGTTGTCGAGAAGAAAATGTATCTCAACCGCATGGATGAAGCTTACGACATCCTCTATGTGTGAATGTCCCTTGAGATTCTATTTCACATTGAAGATTGTACTAGACCAAATGAGATTTGGACAAAGTTGGAGGATCTCTTTTGAAAATAGGAAAAAATGGAGGCCATATGGTTGAGTTGAATTCCTTATATCCAAGGAATTTCGATAACATCCATGACTTATTTGTGAAGTTAAATTCCCTCCTCCTTCATTTAAAGGGATGCAATGTTGATAAAAAATCTCAATAAACTTAGTTAATCCTTTCTATTTTGGAAAAACTTGGTCTGAATTATGTTATTTTTGTCTCATATTTCCATACAAATAAATTCACTTCAGGATCAACTTGTAAAATGGTGACGTTAGATAATTTTATTGAATCCCTAATACATCAACAAGACAATATCATCAATATAGAGATAATCAAGGGATCCAATGCACATGCAATTGATGTGCATGAGATAAGCAACACATGCAATCCAAAGACCAAGAAAAAAGGAAAGGGAAAGACACGTGTAGAGACAAAGAAGGAAGGGTAATCCAAAACCTTTGATGATTCCTTGAGCTCCAAAAGTGGAAAAATAAATAAAGAGAAGACCAAATGCGGTTATTGCAACCACGATTATCATCCTGAGTTTGCATGCATGAAGAAACATATTGATCTGATGGAAAATATTCTTCAAAAGAACAACCTTGGGGATATAATTGGCGAAGCTACTAAGAAGAAGCTAGAATATAAATTCAAAATAAGTAATTCTCATGCTATGATACCATGTGAAGTTTTCGAGAGAGAAGAGAGAAGAGATTATAATGAAAAAATTGTATTAACTGTTGAGTAAAATGGTAAAATACACACGATATACCCTACATGGTTAAGTGAAGTTGTCATAGTAGTGATATAGGGATTTATAGACACTCACTAACATAAATCGAAGTAATCTTCCACCTAGTCCTAGTTAATTGATTGATGAAGTCAGTATTTAATTGAGTCACACATGTGGAAGTGAGAGAAACACATGCAATTGCTGGTGATAAAATTGAGGTTTCCATGCATGATTGACTTCCACTAGTCTAATTGAGTGTAACTAACTTTGAAATGAAGAGAAGCACCCTATTTTGTAAGGGAATATTCTCTAGAGAGGTATTTACCTGGGTGGACCAAATAGAGAAACATTTTGAAATTTTTAATATATGGATGATAAACAAAGGATTCACATAGAAACATTAAACTTTGAGATAAAACCATATCAATGGTATCAATGGATAGTTAAAAGGAACACTCATTCTTATCATTGTAGTTGGTGTAAGGTATTTGTCTGGAATGGTGTGGAGACCCTCTCCCAAGTCCTCAAGGAGATGGAACTTGGGGTTTCTATGGCACCCAAGTTTTACAAGTGAACACCTTGGGCATGCGAACACACGAAGGGGTTGGCCAAAGTATGAATTGACCAAGATATTGGAGCACATCGACATGAGGGGAACACCAATCTTGGTTGATTGGGTCCTTTAAGGGGCATGACATTTCATTTGGGTGATCAGGTATATGAAGGGGAAAGCCGATTCATTTGGACTCATGGGTTCAAAAAGGGGTGTGACACCCTCAAAGGATGTGATTGTTTATGATGGTGACCTTGGAGTCCCTATAAGAGAATAAGGGTGCACAACCAAGGAAGGTAGATTTGAAGACAAGGAGAAAAAGAAGATTTGTGTGGTTATGAGGCAGATGACGAGGGAGAACTCCCTCAAGGAGACAAGTTGCTCCACATGGGAGGAAATTTTATACCTTGAGGTGGATTCGGTGGATAGAGTTGGAAGAGCTTCTCTTGGGATGATTTTTGTGAAGTCTAGAAACGTAGGTCTATTGGAGGCATGTGTGAGGCAAAACCAAAATATGTGAAGTCTATGGAAATGAAGAGAAAACAATTCTGCAGTTGAGGGAATGTCTGAGGTGCATCGCGGAAGGTTGTGGAGACGATTGCAACATAGAGAGTCTTCTTGAAGTATCTATGTATGAGTGTCTTGGTGAGGTGAGGTGAGTCATTTGACTCTGTTGAAGTTGTAAATCGAGGTGGTAGTGCTCATATTGTCACTGTTTCACAATAATAAATACTTAGTTGGGTGTTAGGCACAGTTTGTGTTGTCTTCACTATATCTTTGTTTCTATTTTCTATTTCGTTGTTGTTCTCTGGGACTCTCTATTTCATGAATGCATGCTTAAATATGACTAAGTGTTGAATATGTTAACAATTGTCTTAGTATACAAAAGTTTCACTAGTGTATGAGTGTGACTTGTTAGTATCATAGAATGGGGTATGGGTATGCTTTAGGTGAAGAGGTGTAGTCTCAACAAAGTATCCTTGATGTTTCCAAGAAAAAAAGTGAGAAAAGTCATAGTGCCACATGCCCTCAAGAGATGTATGATCGTCAGGCACACTATGGGGATGTGATAGATAGTATTAGAGAGAATTCATTACATATTTTGATGAAGGTTTGGTCATATATTCACCATTATCTCAACGATAGATGATATTAGAGAGGATTCATTGCATACTTTGATGAATGGTTTGTGATATCTTCACCATTATCTTGACGATAGATAGTTTTAGAGAATTTTGGTGCTCTTCACCACTCTTGCAGCCAGAATAGTGGTGGTGGGGCACACTTGTTGAGAAGGATGTTTGTTGAAAAGTTAATTTGGTGGGAATGTTCATAGACTTGGTGAATTGTTTGGTGGAGAAGAGAAAACTAGTTCATCGTAGAATTTTCATTAGACTTATGAAAGAGGTTTGGTTGATGGTGTGGTGGGAAGGTACAAACTTAATCGCAGATACAATTTGGGTGCAAATCTGATTGGTTTGATGTATAAAAAAAATCAGTGTTGGACTTGTTGTGCACACCTTGGAGAGACCATGCGTAGAGTTCATTGGGTGAATCGAGCACTCAGGAAAGGAAAATGAATGTAGGATTCATCACATGACTTGTTGTATATCTAACCATAGATGTGATCACAGAAATAAAACACAAAGGGTGGTCGTAGAAGTAATTGTGAAGGGGAGAAATTTTGGGTTGCAACAAGTTGAAGCACTTGAGTGTGTTGGATGACCTGGGGCGACCTAGAAAAAATATGCAATAGGTAGTTGGTTGGGTGCATTTCCATCAATATGTCTTCATGTTGTGCAATGTGCATTCCTGAGAAGAATAATTAATTTGAGATGGGTTGTTGGATTTGTGGGTTTACCACAGCCTTTTGATGAGGTGACTCTTCGTAGAGTTACAACAATTAGTTAGCAATAGTATGACTTAATAGTTAGGTAGCGTATGCATGGTTCCTTGAAGTGAAAGAATTCAACGTGAGAAGATGGAAATGCATTAGAGATTATTTTGGTTGGTTGTATATAAAGTTTGGGACTTAGACAGATGGACTTAGCCTTGTATTGTAGTGAAGTTCTTGTATATTTCTAGAGTTGCAGATAGTGATTGAGGGGAGTTCATGCAGAGAGTCAGTTGCTTGGGTAAGAAGAGGTCCAAGACAACATACTTAGAACATGGTTTCAGTAAAGGATGTCATTGGAAAGGTATGGTTGGTTTTGATTTCTTTCATGTCCTAGGTGTTGAAATGAGTTATTTGAAGGGAATTTAGATGACTTTCTGGTTCAAGTGAAAAAAAATTTCGACAGTGAAAACAGAAAGACTTGAGGGTGACTCAGGTGGTGCATATTCAAAGAAGTCTTGTAGTAGGTTGGTATGCCTTGGTTGGGATAATGTGTCGAGATATTGGGGTGACCTACTTGGATGAGTCCTATGGTGGAATTAGGAAGATTTGGATGCAACTATGGAGGTAGCTTGAGGAAGTTTCCTAACTCTTTGTTGAGACACATTCGACAAGTCGTTGTGGTGAGGTAGTGAAGTTTATATGTGCTAAGTTTGAGAGGACGGATGAGGTGCCTTGGTGTTTGGTGCCTTGGCCATATTTATTGGGTCATGCAATGAATTACAATTGCAAGGATAGTTGTAGAGTTTGAATTATTATAGGAGGGGTGCAAGGCACTTCATTCTAGGAGGTGGATGGAGTCAGTAGAGAAATTGACCAAGAATTGTTCGCAATTGACCTGAATGAGGAGAATGTAGACCAAGTGACTTGCTGGTTTTCACTCACCTTTGGTATGGGACAATGGATGAGGTAGAGATAACCTTGGTGACTTGTGGATGATTGTGTGATGAATCAGATATCTAGAGGGTATCGTTGGTTGAGGGTGGAAGAGTATTGGTTCAAACTTGCCTAATTTATGGAAGTTATTTGAGGTGAATCATTCTACTTGAAGCACTTTGGATGATTTTTTGGTATGTTTTAAGGAGTGTAGGCATGTTAGGAACATTTTTCATAGATGTTGAGTTGAAAGAGGTGACTTGAAAAAAGGAAGAAATTTGGGGGCTTGCCTTCATTTTGAGGATTGTGAGATTAGGTAGATTGCAGCATGAATATATTACTTAGGCATGGGGTTTTCTCTTGCTTTGAGTAGCATGGATGATGGTAAATCCTAACCATTCCAAGGAATAGAGAAGTATATGAAAAAACATGGTCAGTTGATAAAGTAGTTAGGAAAGGGAAGTATGGACATGCAGTTATTGGGGAAACTTGGCTAATTGTGCCATGATTTGGACAATGGAGTCAATTTGGCATAGATGGCTTTGTTTTGAGGAGACTTCATAGTGAAAAAAGGTGAGGGGAAACCTTTCCTTGGTCTAATATCATTGTGTGGATGAATTGAATTGTGAAAGGAAGTGATCAATTTTTTCATGAGGGTGTGCACTCTCAAGGAGTGTGATGGTTGAACTAGCCATTCAACTATTTCATGACTTGGGTGAGAATAGTATCATGAGAAGGGGGTCAAGAGTACAAATTTGTTAGTAGGTTCAATGTGTAGCACTTAGACATTATGGAGGATGTCCTTAATGAAGATCAGATCATAGAAGAAGTATTGATACAAGGATGGAAACTTGCCTTAGTCTTTTGAGTTGGACATAGTGACAAATATGTGACAAAAAAGACTATGTTTAGGCATGGGGAGGCACATCTCAAGACTTGGACGTGAAAGTTGGATTGATCACCTGAATAGTATAGGACTTGAGATGCACAATGTGTGGAGACATGGAAAAATTGGTTGAAGTATGAGCGCAAAAACAAGATTGAAAGAGTTCAACACTTAGACAAAAATTTGACGTGAAGTGGGAAACATTCAATTGTAGTAGGCATGGACAACAACAGTGAAAATGAACAATAATAGGGTAAAAATATTGCAACGCGAGAGTGCAATAGACTTGGGTGAATTTCATCCTTAGAGTTAGGTGAAGTGACCACATTGAATTAGACAAAACATTGTGTGGAGGTTGGTGCAATACTATTTGGTTTGTGGAAACTTGGGGTTTCCACTTCGCAAGGAAACTTGGGGTTTCCACTTTGATAGAATTTGGGGTTTCCAGTTGGCAAAAAAATTTGGGTTTCTAGTAGACTTAGTTGTAGTGGAGGCACAAGTTCAGGTGGAGACTTGGATATTGTGTATTTTGTGGATGTTGTCAAGGATGAAAGTGACTTGAGGTGGGGGAGGATGGAAAGTCTTCAGATAGAAGGGCATAGAGACCCTTGCCCAAGTACTCAAGGAGACAAAAATTGGAGTTGATATGAAACCCAAGTTGGGAAAGTGGATGTTGTGGGCATGTGAATGCACCAAGGGGATTTCCTAAGTATGAAGTGACCAAGATATTGGGACATGCCAACATGAGGGGTACACTAAGTTTTGGCAATGAGATCTACGAAGGGGTGTGATGATTTGTCTGGGATGCAAAGGGGTGTGATTATTCATTTCAACACATGGGTTTTTGAAGGGGAACGAAACCCCCAAAGGATGTAATGGTTCACGATGGTGACCTTTGGAGTTCTTATAAGAGAAGAAGGGTGCACAACCAAGGAAATAAAATTTGAAGACAAGGAGAGAAAGAAGACTTCTGCGGTGATGAGACAAACAGAGAGGAAGAGATCCCTGAAGGATCCAAGTTGATCTGCATGGGAGGAATTATGTTTCCTTTGTAAATGTGTTGAACCTACATAGAATAGATATAGCTAAAAAATGATACACACATTTGCAGAGAGAAAAGGAGAAAGAATAAGGAGAGAAAGAATGAAATAATTTCCATTAACCATTATGAATAATGAATAATTTACACATGATATACTTTGTATAACTTAATGAATGTGAAATGGAGGAGAATCAATGCATTGTAGTGGTGGTATAGAGTGATATGGACACACACTAGCAGTTACGGGAATGAAATTTCACCTAGTCTAGTCTCTCAGGTAGTTACAGTAGTGAACTGCCACCTAGTTGAGTTAACTAGTCAACTAGTCTTCAGTTAACTGACTGAACAAATAATAGTGAGGAGTTAACTTAGGGAAACAAGAGTAATGCACCAGTCTGGTGATGATACCAAGAAAATTTCACATTAGCTGGTGATGATCCCAATGTTGCATGGTGACAAAACCAATG
>CBVK0100964445.1:0-10276 GCA_900067695.1 Picea abies | reverse complement strand
AAGGTGGACACTTTGAAGAATGTTGCAGATTCATTAAAAAAATCTGTGAGAACTGAGAAGTTTTCTTGGTGTAGAGGATCCATGGGAATTGTGACATCACACATGGGCGAAGAAAACAACAAGTGGGATAATGTTGGGTATGTGTTATGTGTTATAATGTTGGGTATGTGTTATTTACTAACTAGCAATTGTTGTTCCCACCCATATGAATTTCCTCTCTTTTTCTTGCCTTTTTTTTCTCACACTCTTCCCCAAGCTGGTTTTACTCAACTCCCATGTGCCCAATAACTTTGGGATGTGACTACTCACACCCACCCTCTTACATGTATTCAATGATTGGCTTAGGGAACACTCAATCATAAATGGGAAGGTTTATATACAAATAAAAAATTTAGGAATATGGGTTAAATCAATGTACATGGGTATTTCCTCACTTGGACCCCTCTTGGCCATTATCCTAGACACTCCCCTCTCGTATGGATTAATTCAGCCCCCATCTCTTGTACATGTCCCCTTAGCATATGGAACCACATTTTTATTAATAAATCAAGGAAATACAATTCACATATTACATTGCTTGGCCATAGCCACATATTATATCTACATAAGCATAAATTAAACTGGGGATTATAGTGGGTATGTTACAAACATGATAAAATTTATAAATATCTTCTTGGTAACTTTCTTCAAGAATTTCTTCTTATATTTTCTCATCATCCATTGGAAAACCTTCTCTACAAAGAGTGTGTTTGAGCTCTTGGAAAGTATCTTGCAAATTTTGAGTAGCTAGCAGATAATTCCTGAGAAATTTTTCAATGAGCTTGGTAGAAGATGGGATACTCTTCGGATTACAAAATGTTTGCAAGCCAATTCCTTTGACTTGATTCCAGTGAAGATACAAAAATTTTAATCAGCACATCTTCGTGTTGGGTCCTACAAAGAAAAATGGATATGCCCTCCAAGGATTTTCCCAGATCACCACCACATCCTAGCCCATGTATGACGTCAAGCTCCAAGAAGGTGACATTTTTCCTCTTTCAAGAAAATCATTTGGAATGTAGGGGATGGGTAAGATAATCTAAGGTGTCCTATAGACCTCCAAAGTCATTTCTCCATGAGCCGACATGTGGGCCCTTGGAATCCAGCCTGTGGGCTTCAATCCCCATAGAAGCCCAAGCCAAACTTATTCCTCCAAAACCGTCCACCAGTTGGGTTCTACAAAGACAAATGGATAAGCCCTCCAAGGATATCAATTCAAATAATCATGATGAGTAAATGAAATCAATAAAATATCCATCTAAGCAAGTACATACAAACCACCTCATCAAAATAAACTAATGCTCAAAGACCCTATGCAATTTTCCAACCACCTCATCAAAATAAACTAATGCTCAAAGACCCTATGCAATTTTCCGAGTTTAGGTATGGGATGGTTGACAAAACGACCTATTGGGTGAATCATTCCTTAAATTTAGGGGTGCTTCCCAAGGGGACCTCCATCTAAGTCATGTGGATGAGGTTTCATGGATGGGTGGAAGACTTTTCGGGTGGGGTTCATAACATACAAGGGGTTTTAGTGTCTCATTTATGGGTGTCTTTGAAGAGGGTGTGTTGCACCTTCGTTTTCAATGCATCTTTTATCCAAACTCATTTAATGCCATTAATTAATTAATAATCCAAAATATTGGGTACTCCCTATTCATGAATCGAATAGATTAGGAGTCAGTACCACAAGGACACTTGAAGTTAGAGGTACACAGAGTTCCATATGCAAGGAAAGAAAGGGATACCACATAAGTGTACATGCCTCAAAAAGTGGGGACATTTATATAATGTTAATATGATTTTATAGGTCTTTGATTTTTAAGGAGAAGCATTTACTTTCTCTCAAGACCTCTTTGGGAGAGCATCTGGAAGGTTCACAAGTAGGATTTTATCTTTTTCCATCTATCAAGCCTCTAGGCCTCCAACCCCTTCTTCCCATGAAATGCGAGACAACCCCTTCTTGGCTCAGTACACCCAAAAATCCCAAAAGATGAGGAGATGAGGGGATGATGTTTAGAAAGTGACAAGTATGGTCAGGAATGGAATTATGACTCATCAAAAGGAGCTCCCAGTAGCATACCTATCCCTAAGGGTGACCCACTTTTTAGGGAGCAATGTCAACCACCAAAGTGAAATGGGGAAAAGAGCATAATGTCCAAGCAATTGTCACATAATCAAAAGAATTAATATATGCAACAAACTTCAATCCCTCAAATATTGAAATGAAACTCACCATAATACCCCAATTGTTCCTCATGGATCAAGACCCAACATCTTTCAGAGGCTATCTGGTGTGGTTGATATCGTCGTGAAGAACCTAGAGCTATGGTGGTGATGTGGGTCTCTGTATGTGCAAGCGGACATTGTTGGTCAATTTGTCTCTTGGTACTCCATGTCTGCAACCTGAGGGCCTTGAGACATCATCTCCTTATTTATACTTAACAGTTGGGGATAAAATGACTCTCAAATTAGGAAAATTTGTCAAAGCTTCGTAGTTTCCATCAAGCAAATCCAAGATAGGATATTGATACACCCTCCAATCTTAAAGTTAAGAGGGATATTCTAGTCGATATGGTCAAGAAGATTAATCCATGATCAGTGTTGGTGGCATAATTTATCTTAATGATGCACATGGCTTAAGTTTAAATTTGTCCTAGGGGAAGTGTATAAAAACTACGCAAAACTCTTGGATCTAGAAATTTTGATTAGAATAGTTCCATAAGAGGGGTTGTTGGATATTCAAGTCTTTGGTGATTTAGATTTAGTAATAAACTAGATGAAAAGTAGTTTTGCATTGGAAAATTTTCACCTATAGCCTCTATTTGAAGTATTTAAAAGCTTGGAGCATTTATTTCATAATATTTCCTTTCATCATCTATATCAAGAGTTTAACTTTAGAGGATGATTTTTTGTCCAAGGAGGGTCTACAATTGGAACCCTTCTTAGGTATAATTTTGGAGTTAAGGAATGGGTCCTTCTAATTAGAGAACAAATGTCTAGTCTTTGGCCCATAACATTTATTTTTTTCTTAGTTTTTTGTTAAAGAAAACATGTTGTTGTCCTAGTTTATGTAGATCATGGGTCAATTCTATTTTTTCTTTGGTTTACTAAAGGATTATCTATTGTGATTTAGTCATGATGAATGAAACTGATGAAGGCTAGTTGACAACATGTACATGTTCATCTTTTATGGGACAATTAGTTAAACAAATATTGATAATAAGGTTATGAAGACCTAATGTAGTATTTTTGGATGAGAGCTTACAAGCCTAAGCAAATAGTGTTTTTGGATAGCAAGTCCTTTGGCAAGTATATATATTTGAATTCTAGAGATAAGATATGCATCATGTTCATTTTTTATATTTAATAACAAATAATGACTTTTTGTGATATTTCATAAAAAGGTATTGAATGTTTTTATAAGGAACAAAAATTAAAAAAAAAGAGATATTAGATATTTTACACATAAATGAAAATACTATAAAATTTATGATTATAACACATAAATATTGTTACATATCTTAACAATAATCTAAATTGTAATTTTACCTATCAATATTTCTATAAGCTAAGAGTATTGAGTTTCAAGATGATAAGTGAAACTATAACCAATCTAAATTCATTTTAAATTATCGAAGTTTAAAAAAAATCAAAGTATAATTTATCTAGGATTAAGATAGATCTACTCATATAATTTTAGGTTAAGATAATTCTACCCTAGTTGTTATTGTGACTAGACAAGCAGTGGTACTAGGGAAAATTTTGAGGATCCATACTTATCTTAAAGTGTATAAACCTTAGCAAATCTTTCTAATTATTGAAATGCAACAACAAAATGTTTGACAATATTTTTGTAAAAATATTAAAAATTTTATATAGTTTCTAGAAAATTTTGGTGATTTTTAGAGTAAAATACTTTTATGCTATAAAATTTAGGCAAATTAAATGGAAATTGACAAATTATTTTTTAGAAAAAAGTATGGAAAATTAGTCCATCGGTGAAATTTAGCCCTTAAAATTTTCCTAGACAAGCACTAAATTCTATCATGATTTACAACACCATATTTTAAATGTTATTGATGTACAATATTATGGATAGCCTTTAAGTGTGTATCTTTATATACAAAAAGAGACATTCAAAGTGTAGATTGGAAATTCTACACATGTTTGTATTGAAGTCGAGTATCAGTTTGCCATATTATAATTTGAAGGAGAAATAAGGTTGTAGATGTGTGAGTGTTATGGACCAAGATAAAAATAGAAAGAAATACCCTTTTGTACTTTCACTTCGCATCCTTCCATGCCCAAGTCTTGAGGGTGCCTTGCTTCAGTACTCACCAAAAAGAAATTTAATGGAAATGTCCATGAATTCTTATTTTTGGTTTATTGCATTAAAGTTTAAGGTGGCTTCTTCGTTTGTTTGCTTGCCATAAAGAAACACCCAACTTGATCTACAACTACAGCTATTGAAATGATGAAGAGATTCCTTCTATAACCACTAGCATTGATAATAGATCCTTACTACCAATATGATATATAACATACAAGGGAATTAATTCCATTAAATATTACCATAAATTAGATGATGTGTCCATCTTGGAGACACCATGAACCTCCTAAGATAATATCCACAATGAAATTATGTAAAAAACATGCATAGTGTAGAACTAGTTGCTGGAAGGAGAAACAATTAAACTACATAAATGAATGTGAAAGATAACCTTATGGTAAGTCAGTAAGTTGGGCCTATTCGAAGAGGAAAAGAGATGAGGAGGACTTGATTATTGTAGAGAAGGATATATAATCCGTTTATGCTCAATATTTTGTAGGAATTATTTTTTAAAACTCAAGGACTGGTTTGAAAAACTTATAATTGACAAAGAGAAAATTACTAGAGGCAAAGGAACTCCAACAAATATTGAAAAGGCTACAAAATGGGGATGGAAACAACAAAGTTTTCCATAATTATTCCAATCATAGAGGCAAGGTCAATATGGAGTATGAAGAACTTGGAGGATGGGAGTGTGGCTAGGTTTCAAAGAGTTGGAAAATATTGAGGTTTCTCACTTTTCATGATTATATCATGAAAAAGATAAAGTAAAAACACCAGAGATAGTAAAGACAACTTCATACTTCCCTATTTTTTTTTAATAGGAGAACATGAAAACAAACATCTAGTGGAAGAGGTGTCTAATGTTGAACTCAAATTTATGTTGGCTTTTATGTAAAATGCTAAAATTCGAAGATGATATGGCTAGACTATGGAGTTCCTTGTTGGATTTTATGACATTTTAGAAGAAAAAGTGATAAGGGTGGTGGAGGATATCAACATAATGGTAAAAAATTTAGGGGCCTTTAATTCTACCTTTATTTCCATCATCCTTAAAATGGACAAGTATTTCTCTTTTGAGGAGTTTAGGCTTATTTCACTTTGTAATATTTTAAAAAGCATTACTAAGATTATTATTATAGGGGTAAAAAATTATTTTTTTTGGTTAAGAATGATTTGGTTTCTTGCATGGGAGAAACATGCATGAAGAAATAGAGGTGGATCAAGAATGGTTGCACTCTATTAAAAATCAAAGGATGTATCTTATGGTTTAGAATTGGACCTATCCAAGGCCTAAATATAGATCAAATCGGTTTTATCCAAGGTTTATCCTAATCCACGTTGGGTTCCATGTCAAGATGGTGAACTAGATCATAGGTTTCATATTTTTTATTCATTCATGGTACTTGTTAATGGCTTCAGATCAAGGTTTTTTAGGATAAGAAGAGGAATTTAGCAAGGATGTCCTTTGTCTCTCTTAATTTCTTCAATTATTGTAGAAAAGTTAAGTAGGACAATTATTGATGCTAAGAGGTCCAATGATTTAGGTGGTATTAAGTTAAGTGCTTCTTTCTACTTGACGCCTCATTTTCATAGATGAAATGTTACTTTTCTACAATGGTTCTAGAAAATGTGTAAACAAAGTAATGGATATTTTAATCCTTATAGTAAAACAATATGCATAGATATAAATCTATAGAAATGTTTCATTTCTTTTAACATGGAGAAGGATTAGGTGAGAAGAACACTTGATATTTTTCCTTTCCAAAAGCTAGACCTGTAAGAAAATATCAGGTGCCTAGGATTTATATTGAGACCTAATGATTACATGATAAGGGATTGGAAGTTGTTGATTGAAAATTTTGAAATCAAACTAAGATGTGGTGTAACATATGGCTTTCACTTGGTGGAAGGTTAACCCTAGTTAGGATGCATTATTGGCCATTACTCTTTATCATCACACCCTAAATTTTATTAAGAAAGGGTTCCTAGAAACTATCAGGAAGAGATGATTTAAATTATTATGGATAGGGAAGAGAAAATCAAATGGAATACTAGTTTTAAAGTGGTAATATTTGGTCAAGCCTGAAGAGGCAAGTGGGTGAAGAGGCAAGTGGGTGGGGTTTAATACATTTATTTTTTTGGGAAGGATTTGGAAGGAAAGAAGCTTATGGAAATTGATGAATAAGGATGGATGGAGATAGATGCTTCATCAAAAGTATATAAAACCTTTGTCATTGGAAAAATGGATTAAGGATGAAATTAAACCTATTAAAAAAATATTCAATATTTTGGAAGGATTTAGTTTAGTGATTTACCTTAGTGGGAAATTGGTTGGATTGGAAAATTGGAAAAGGTGATAAAGTAAGGATAGGCTTAGATTTTTGAGTTGGTAGCAGAGAAGGCTATAGGATTTCAAAGGAGTTGATTGTGACTCTATAAAATCTAGGTATTTTTAAACTTGTCAAAGTTACTAACCCTATTACTATTATTGTTTTGTTTCAAGGGTGGAAATTTAGTGTTGAAGAGTTAAGTTTGTTTGAGGTGGATGTTGACCAATTGAGTAGGTTTGCAACTTAGTTGTATAAGAATCACATAAGGCTTAGAGAGGACGTAGATGCCAAAATATTTTCAAAGAATTTATCCTTGGTGACTTATACTCCAAGGCTAGGTTACAAAGCAATGTTTGTTGAGTAAACATAAGATGGGTCACTTTGTGGTGGAAGTATTTATGTCAAATCAAAATTCCTCTTAAAGGCAAATTATCTATGTGGCTTGCCTTATGAAATAAGGATTTAACTGGAGAGGTCTTTCAGAATCAAAGTAGGCATGGAACCGGTTGTTGTATTCTATGTAATCAGATCTCAAAAACTATAAATCATTTATCAATTAGTTGTTCTTATAGAAGAGAAATTTGGTTGGATATGGAAGCAATTCCAAGGGTGAAGTATGGTTGGCAGGGGATATCACTGAATGAGAGTTTGAAATTATGCATTCAAAAGAAGGAACTAAAGGCTTATAGTGTATAGTGGTCTCCTAGGGTATTTGGATTGCTAGGAACTTAGAGATATTTCAAGGAAGGATTGTCCTTCCTTTTCAATGTGCCTCTCAAATTAGGAAAAAATTCTAAAGCTTCATAGTTTCCATCAAACCAAGATAGGATATTGGTACACCCTCCAATATCAAAGTTAAGGGGTGGGGATTTTTCAATGGATTTAGTCAAGAGGATTAATGTGTGAGGAGTGTTGGTAGCATAATTTATCTTAATGGTGTTGATGGTTGAAGTTTATATTTTTCCTAGGAGAAGGCTATAAAAACTACGTAAAATGTTTGGCTCAAAAGTTGAGTTCTAGAATAGGGGCTAGTGGATATTCAGGTATTTGGTGATTTAGGTTTCTTAATAAATTAAATGACAAGAAGTTTTCCATTGGAATAATTGAACCTACAACCTATATTTGAAGAAGTTCAAAGTTTGGAGCATTCATTTTATAATATTTCCTTTCATCATGTATATTGAGAGTTAAAATCATAGGTTGATGTCATGTCCAAGGGGGTGCTATAATTGGAACCCTTATTAGGTATAATTTTGTAGTTTATGAATGTGTCCTTCAACATAGAGAAGCAATGACTAGTCTTTCACCGATAATATTTATTTTTTTCTTAGTTTTTTTGTTAAAGAAAATAGTTTGTTGTCCTAGTTTATGTAGTTCATGGTTTAACTCTAGTTTTTCTTTAGTTTACTGAAGGACTATTTATTGTGATTGGAAACTAATGATGGTTGGTTGAAAACCTATACATGTTCCTTTTTATGGGTAGTGAAAGGCTGGTTATACAAAGATTGATAATAAGGTTATGAAGATGAGATTCTAATGTAGTTTTTCTAGATGAGAGCTTGCAAGTCTAAGTAAAAAGTGGTTTTGGATTGTAAGACTTTTGGAAAGTATATATCTTCGAGTGCTAGAGATAACATATGCATTATGTTCATTTTTTATATTTAATACATTTTTTATATTTAATAAAAAATAATGACTTTTTATTATATTTCAGAAAAGGTAATGAATTTTTTAATTAAAAAAAAAAACATAAAAGTATACACCAGATAATATTTACATAAACAAAAATATTACAGATACGATAACAACACATAAATATGGTTACTTATCTTAACTGTAATCCAAATTATAATTTTATCTATCCATATTTTCTTAAATTAAGTGGATAATCCAAATTTTAATTTTACCTATCGATATTTCCATAAATTAAGAGTATTGAGTTTTAAGAAGATGTGTGAAACTATAACCAACTTAAATCCATTTTAAATTATCAAAATAATTTTTTTAAAGAAAAATCACTCTCAAAATATAATTTATCTAGGATTAAGATATATATACTCTTATAAATATTGGTTAAGATAGTTCTAGTTGTTATTGTGATTAGACATTGTTGATTATTATATTCATACAAATATTAGAAGCACTAAATTCTATAATGATTTTCAATGCAATATTTTAAACGTTATTGATGTACACTATTATGTATAATCTTTCAGTATCTTTATATACACAAAGAGACATTCAAAGTATAGATTGTTAATGCTACACAGGTTTGTATTAAAGTTGAGTATTAGGTTGGCATGTTATCATTTGAAATAGAAATAAGGTTATATATGTGTGACTGTTATGGACCAAGTAGAAATAGAAAGAAATTTATTTTTTTCACTTGCATTTTCTCATCCCTACGGGCCCAAATCTTGAGGGTGGCTTGCTACCTTGCTCGCCAAAAATCAAATGACAATTTCCACAGATTATTTTTTGGTTTATTGCATTGAAGTTTAAGTTGGCTTGTTCTTCTGTCTTCTCACTGTAGAGAGACATCCAAACAATTTCTACAACTATATCCATTGAAATGATGAAGAGATTCCTCCTATAACCACTAGCATTGAAAATAGAGCCTTACTACCAATATGATATATAACATAGAAGGGATTTGATTCCATTAAAAGAAACCATAAATTAGATGCAACATCCAAATTAGAGACACCATGAACCTCATACAAATGTATGCACAATGAAATTATGTAAAACAAGTGTCGTGGAGCTAGGTGTTGCAAGAAGAAACAACGAGACTAAAAAAAATTAATGTGAAAGATAACCTTCCTCAAATTCCAACAAGAATATAAAGAGATAACATAAAATTATAACTAAGTGATTCCAATTGGCATTAGGTAATCAATTCCACTCTTAATTAATTAAACTAGAATCAAAATAAGATATTATTACATAATGAATTAGGGGTGGGGGTGGGGGTTCAAAAAGATAGATCTTTATATATTGGAATTAAGAACAACAAAAAGTAATAATATATGATATCATTGTTGACACCTTCATCACCCAAATTTGAGTTCTTCTAGCTTGAGCCACTTATAAGTTTCAACTACAACATAAAGTCCAAGTTTTACTTTGGAAGGGAAATTAAGGGAGAGTTTAGGCCTAACTCAAAACTAGACAATGAAATCAAAACTAGAGGGTTTAAACTAATGGTAAAGGAACTATATTATAAAAACCCTAGGATAATACTCCAAACAATTCTCTATCATTTATGTACTTTAATTTCTCTCTTATGTGTGTTCCTCCCAACATAGGACTCGTATTATATCTTGAGAATGTAGTTTGGATCATTGGGGATTGATATTAGGGTTGTAAAGGTGTACAGGTTTCATTATCCTTACTGACGACCACACATTTTATGAATTTATTATTTATTTGGACATTTTTAGAGCTGCTTGTGGGTTGCATGAAGACAAATCATGCACAACACACAAGTTGTTAGAAGGAAGGTCATGTGCATCAAGCTATGGGAATATATATATATATATATATATATATATATATATATATATAT
>CBVK0100964444.1:0-10276 GCA_900067695.1 Picea abies | reverse complement strand
TAGTTCTAGCTCTGACAGAGCTTCTTTCATCCTATTGTTTTTCTTTCATCCATCCTTTGTCCAATTCTTACTACTACTGCTGATTTTAGATACATAGATTCGAAAAAAAACTTATTACATGCTGAGAATTAAAACATACACTAGCTATGAATTACTTTTTTTATGATTTAGGAGCATTCTCTTATTGTTCTTATTCCTCCTCGGCTTCCACTAGCATGTTTAGGTCTGATAGAATTCCCACTTTTGTTGCATCTCCTTCTGCTGGCCCTGCTACCGAGTTTGAATTACTAGGATCTACATTCCTATGTGTTGTATTTTCTTGAGTAAAAACAAGTTGGCGATGCAAGAAATATACTTCATCCTAAAGTTGACCGATGAGAACACGATGCTGACTGAGAGTATCAAGTGTAAATGTTGTTATAGAGCTAAGGGAATTAACTCTGAGAGTCAATATTTTCCTTTCCTCATTTCTAGCCTCCAATTTCGCATCCACATTGTTTGTCCACTCCCTGTTGTCCATACTTTCTTCCTTGTCTAGAAGAATTTGCGGACAATGAACTTGAGTACTGAGAATTGGGTATTCCAATAGCTTGAGAAACCACTCTAAAGATACTATAGATTTTATACCAGAACCTAGCTTTCCTTCTTCATGGGAACACACCAGAATAAATCTACCAATTAAAGAATCCAAATTTGTTGAAAATTCCTGGGATTTCTCAGCTGGCCCATACTGATCAAGGGACAAGCGACCCAGATGCTTCCAACATAGACTCTGGATCCAAATTTTAGAAAGGTCATGGAAAACCTTATTCTCAATTGCATTTATAATTACACTTCCAACACATACCTGAATACCCATGCCTGAGATAACCTTCACAAGTTGGTCATGCATCTCTCGGGTACTACTGACAAACTCCTCCTTTATTTGGATGAAGAAACATACTTATCCATCCTTTCCACCTTCCACTATGATTATCATACCTCTCCCTTTCTCCAGAGCCATCATAACTAGTGCATTCATGGGCTTCCCATGTATAAACTTCATCCTATGAATGATCTCACTACGCACTGGATAATAGAATTTTAGATTTGGAATGATTGTTCCCAAGCTTCTGAAGGAGTTAGACAATATAAAAATTGTGCATGTCCCTTCCACACATCGAGGAGGACGTACCACGTGCTTGAACCATTTTTGACACTTGGTCATTTCAAATTTTACAGAGGGGGAACCACCAACAATGTGCCATTCAACCCCATATGTCCAGAAGCTAGCCCGATAGCTTTGTTTGCTAAGGAATCCGCAACTGTGTTATGGTGATGGAGGATGTGAAAAATATGTGCTTAAAGTCCTTGCAAATATTTTCTAATGTGGTCCAGAAGATTTTCTAGATTTGTTTCTTTTGGTGAGGAGGTCTTGATAAAATAACGAATTGTGTTTTTAGAATCGTTAATTATATTAATCTCAGTGATTTTTCTTTTCTTTTCCAATTGTATTCCCATATACATAGCATATTCTTATGCTTTGTTATTGATAGTGGCTCCTAGATTCCAAGAACACTCCATTAATTGATTTCCTCTAGAGTCAAAGAGAACCCATCCCTCACCTACCTCCCCAAGGTTTCCTTTAGAAGCTCCATCAAAACATAGGGTATGAATGGATTGAGAAGAGAGCCAAGCTTGTAAATCTAAAGAGGGAGAATGAAGCTTCCAGTCTGATCTGAGATTGAGTTTGTCCCTTATTGAGTAGAGAACAATAATCCTAGCCATCCATCTTTCTTTGTCTTGGATTAGCATCTATGGTATCACCATTCTTATTCTTTTGGAATTGAAGAATTATGTTAACTTCCCCTGGGCATGAGAATCTACGACTCTAGGATTCATATTTTTATATTTAAAAATACTTCTATTTTTGGCTAACCAAATTTTCCAACAAACAAATTTAGGTATTGACTTCCATACTCTTTGAAAAAGCATTTTTTGAGATAAGGATACCCTATAGTGGTTTCCCCATTTTCCAAGAAGATTTTTGTAAGAGGACAACCATTGGATTTTAGACCATAATTTTGCAAATACTGATTTCCAAACTTGTTTTGCAAAGTTACACTCCAGAAATAAATGATAGGATGTTTTTTCACTCTTTTTACATAGGGTGCAATGAAAGGGGCCTTTGATTCCTCTTTTAGCCAAATTTTCTCCTGTAAGTATCTTCCATGAGCAAGAGTCCAACAAAATGTATTCACTTTAGGTAATTCTTCATTGCTCCATATGTTTTTCCACACCGGTTCCTTTGTTGGTAGGACAATCTTCATTAAAAGAGACTTGTAGCCTTCTTTTACTGAGTACCCAAAATCACTCCAGCCCCAAGAATCAAGATTTTGCAAGTGCATCGGAGCAACACCTTTGAGGGCGAGGAGAATAATATCTGCTTGAGATTGAATATGAGGAGGAATAAAACCCAAATTCAAATCCTGTCAAACACCATTAGTATGCCAAACAAAAATATCAAACATAGAAATTTTGGTTTGAGATATCATCCATTGTCTAATATCACTGAGAGAGACGTTTTGGTGGAGAGGAAGAGAACCAAGAATCACATCCTTCCAAAGATTAATTTGTTTTCCATTTCCTGGTACCTAATATAGAGAATATTGAATAAGAGGAAATGAAGTTTTGAGGAGCTTCCAAATTGGAGAACCCTTTGATTAGGATGGGGATAATCTAGACATATCTTTCATTTTCCAGCCATGTACTTCCTTATCAACTATTTTTTCCACCATTCATTTTTCCCTGATACCAACCTCCAAAGAACTTTTTCACCCAAAGAAAGATTCACAATTTCAAGATCTCGAACTCCTAGACCTCCATAATCTTTTGGATATCTTACCAAGGTCCAATTTGCTAAATGAAATCTTTTTGTATTTGATTTTCCTTCTTGCCACAAAAATTGTCTAATGGCTTAAGCTAATGCTTTTTTAAATCACATGGGTGCAAGAAGAGAAGAAAATTGAAAAATGGGAAGGCATGAAAAAACAAATTTAACTAGCACCAGACGCCCTGCTGGATTCAACCAGAAAGTACCCCATCCTTCCATTTTGTCTTTTATTTTCTGTAAAAGTATTTTCCAGATATCTCTCCGAAGAACTTTGAGGAAAATTGGCATTCCAAGGTATTTAAAGTTTTTCCACTCAACTGAAATAGAAAACTGCAGAATTTGAGCAATACCTTGGATGATTGGGGATTTGTGTTCCAAGCATAAATTTGAATTTTATTATGGTTAATTAAGCCTCCCAAAACTTGGATGAATTGATCTAGAATTATTTCGAATCTTTGAAAAATAATCATGGATGCTCCTCCTAGCAGCAAAGTGTCATCTACAAATTGTGAATGATTTATCCTCTTGACTCCTCTATCTATATAGAGCCCAGGGATACCTCATGTGGTTAGTTCACATTCTAGTTTCATGTTAAGATCCTCAGCCATGAGGACGAACAAAAAATGGGAGAGAGGGAATCGATGTATAATCCCACAAGATGCTTTAAAAAAAGAAGCAAGCCTACCATTCACTAAGGGGGATATCCAAGGATTGGAAATACATGCTTCTATATAAGATACAAACATTTTATTGAAGCCAAATTTTTCCAGAATTGCCTTAAGAAAACTATGCTTTACTCTATAAAATGCATTTTCCATGTCCATTTTTACAACCATGTCTTTTCCCCCTTGGCTAACAGTAGAATGGATGGCCTCTTGCACCAAAATAATGTTATCCCATATTTTCTGTTAGCCACAAATCCTCCTTGGTTTGGAAGGATTAAAGAATTCAAATAGGGTTTCAACCTATTTGCTATAATTTTGGCCATGATTTTGTATGACACATTGCATAACGAAATTGGATGGAATATTTCAAATGTAGAGGCCCTCTTTTCTTTTTGGATTAGGGCAAGGAAGACAAAGTTGGTAGTGCCCCTCATTCTATGGGATTTCTGCACATATTGGATCATCCTGATTAAGTCAAATTTTATAACTTGCCAACATCTTTTGTAAAAATGAATGGTAAACCCATCTGGCTCGGGGGATTTATCTCAGTTGAATTGATGAATAACTGAAAATTTTTCTTCCTCTATTACTAATTTGTTCAAATCTTGATTGTCCTCTTATGATTTTTTTATTGGTATCTGGGAAATGAACTGCTCACATAAACCTAAATCCAAGTTGTTATCCTCTTCATATATCTTGTTGAAATGAGACGAAGACAGAATTTTTATTTCCTCAAAGGATGAAGTGGTGCCTCCTTAGGGAGTTTTGATTTCTTCTACGTTATTCCTCCATTGCCTTGCTCTTGCTTTCTTGTGAAAAAAGGAGGTATTTTTATACCCATCCTTAATCCAAAGACTTCTAAATTTTAACCTCCACATTCTTTCTTCTGCATTCAAAGACTTTAAATAAGATTGATAGGTAGATTGCTCATGTTGTACAAGACCGATTTGAACCTCTTGATTGTCTATTTTAAGTTGTATCTCCTCCATCTTTTTATGATACCCATTCACATTGTTATTCATTGAGTGCGATGATGTTTTAACCCACCTTTTGATTTCTTCCTTAGTCCACTTTAATTTTTTCTCCCATATATAAACAAGAGAACCTTTGATCCATTGGCTCCATGTTCTAGTAATTAAAAGGAAAAAATATTCTCTTTCCATCCACAAAGGATTGAATCTAAATGGAATGGGGCCCATATTTTATTCTTAGAAAAAGCTAAGAGATGTAGGATGACGATCTGAGTTGGCCCAAGGAATTATTGAAGAGGAGATAGAGAAGAAGGAATTGATTATAATAAAATGGTCTAGTCTTGAAGCTATGTGGCCATGACCTATTCTCTTGTTGTTCTAAGTGAATTGTCCTTTGATTGGCTGAACATCCACCAAATCCAATATCATCATTAGATCCTCCATTTTTTACCTGAATGGATCTCAAACAATAGATCCCCCTCTTTTTTCTTTTATATGAATTATGGTGTTAAAGTCTCCAACTATTATTCAATTTTTTGCATACCCCATTCCTTCTAGACCTAATAGAGAATCCCAACATTCTGCTTTTTCCCTATAGGAATTTAGCATGTATACATTAAAAAGGTGAAAAATTATACCTGATTGAATATGAATTAGTTTTACCATTATCCAATTTGTTGCTTTATGACTTTATTCCGGCTTAAAGAGATCAACATTCCAGAAGGTTCCAATTCCCCCTAAGGTTCCCCTTGAGCTTAGTGCTACTCCTTGACTTTTTTTCCAAATATTATGCATTTCATTGAGAGTTTCTGGCTCCCCTAATTTTGTCTCCTGGATCAAAAGGATCTTAGGTTTTTCACTTCTGATTAATTTCTTCATTTCTTCTTTCTTTTCTTTACTACCTAATCATCTGCAATTCCAGGAGACTAATTTAATTATTTACTTGAATATTTGGTTTCCCCCCCTTTGGTGGGATGAGATTGAGTCGCGCTTTTCCCTAGCTATCCATGCCCTTTTCCTTGCTTGCTATCCTTTTTCATGATCCCTTCCAGATTTTTTTGGATTCCAAGCTCTTTGTCCCTGTCAGCTTCATTTTCTCTTCTATTGCGATTTGATTTCCTTCCAACCTTCCTATGAGCATTATTTTGCAACACTTTTGGTTCTGATTCCTCCTCACATTCTTCTACATTCTCCTCCTCTTTCTGGAGAAACACTGGTTGGGGTGGACTAGGAGTGGTGCTTGGTGAAGATTCTCCATTTTTGGAATGTGCATATTGGGAAGGGATCTCCATATTTTCTTTATATTTTTTTTCCCTTTACTCACTTCTTCATATTCCTTTCCCTTTTCCATTGATTGTCCCATATTTTCCTCTAGGGTATCCAAGATTTCAAATGGGTTTCGACTTGTTTTGCCTTTTTTATTTCCTCCTGTAGAGGAGATCCGAGAGGGAGAAGGAGGAGGAGGACCTCCTTGAGTTGGATCTGACTGATCGGATTCCTTCCCTGATATTTTTTCCTTTTTGGTTTTTGCCACTGTTCTTGAGATATTTCTTTTGGGGGATCTGATTTATTTTGTGTACAGTTATTTGCAAAATGCCCATATTTGTGGAAAGTTTTACACTTAAATAGGATTTGTTCATAATCTACTTTCTATATGTAAGACCAGTTATCCAGATTTAACAGAATGTCCTCTGGTAGTCCCTTTTCTATGTCTACCTCTACACATATTCTTTCACATGCTTGCATACCATCTCGTGGTTTGGCTCGATCCATGAATCTACCCAGGATATTCCTAATACTTCGAAGGGTTTCATCATTCCAACAGTGGAGCAAGAGAAACAGAAGACGCACCCAAATCAGGAGAACCGAAGGGATGTCATTTTCAGGGTCAAATTTTAGAGTCCATTTATTCAAATGCATTCCCCTTGATCCCATAAATTAAGGCCCATTTCTAAAGATTAAAGATTAGACCTCGATCTGTTTTTTTTTTCAAACAAAAAGACAAAAAAAACCTTACCAGAGAATTTCGAGGACATTTTTCCTTTGATCATTTTCTTCTAGTTCAGATCTAAACATTGCGCCACGGATTTTGTTGAAGGCCATATTCTTGTAAATTGACCAATCAGGCCATTCTCTACAAGTTGAAGAGAAAAATGGCGCACTGACACGGGATGGACAAGAACCTTTGGGATCTCATCAAGTTTTTTCACAAACTTGGGGGTGCATACTTTGTCTATTTGGGGTATGAAGCAATCAAATTCTGGAAAGCGGTGATATCAGGCAGAGGAGGGGAATTTGGGGGGGCTCCTCCCCCAGAACCGGAGGCCATGACGGAGAGAGAACCTTTGGGAGATTCAGGATGTAGAAGTACGATGAACCCTAGTTGCAAAGCTAAACCCTATCTGTAGAGCTATTCATATATTTAATGAAGTGGGGCCCATTTCATCTTTAATAGAAAAAACATTTAATAAAACTTTTATTTTCAAATTTTCAAATTGATGCCTTTTTAAAAAGGTGGATTGTGTTTTGATTTTTTGAGCAGGATAATTATCTTCTCAGCCATGGAAACCATTCGATAAGTGATCTTTATCATCCTATATTTCCAACACGTCCTCCTGAGCAAAATTTGGAGTCCTGGATCTCAAGTTATAACCTCAGGAAGTTGAGGTTCCAAGCAGATTTACTAGCAGGAAATGGAGACTGAGATGATTGTTCTTTCAACTTCTGGGAGAATTATGGCCAAATTCAGCCCTTAAAACCTATTCCATTGTCTTCCTCGTCAAATTAAATTTCCAATATTTTTTTAAAAATTGAGGTTAGGAACTCAAGAGATGAGATTGGGAAGTCAGAGACTCAGCCATCATCCATCGAATTCGTGGATTAATCTTGGCCTTTGATCTAAATTCACCTATTTAAAATGTCCCATCCCACATGCATTGTGGTAATAATTTGTTAAGTATTTATATAGTAAAATCTCTCATACCCTTAATGTGGAACAAAGTATACTATGGACATCGAGCCTTAGGAAAATCATGACTTAATAAAAATTTTGATGGCCCACTTACCCAGTCATTGCCCAGTAAGCATCCTTGTATCACCTAGTTAGTGCCTATTCATTACCTGATCAAGGTCCAACCAACACTAATTCATTTACCATGTGTCACAGTGTCATTGGATGCCATATGATGCCACATGTCATCATGTGATTGATCACCACTTTTAATCACGTGATTGGTTGCCACATGTCATAGTTGGATAGGGTTCCAATGAAAGGGGGAAAGCTTAGGAAATAATTTAAGGGGGAGAATGGGAGGACAAGAAGAGAGGGGGAGTAATGACCAGTCATTGGAGATTCACGGGGGTAGGAGGGCATGGTGGGTGTGGAGTGGGAACCTATGGTGTAGGGAGTGGAGTAGAGTGAGGGGTGTGGGAAAAAGTTTAAGTATGGGAGATAGATCGGGTTCGAGAGTGAAGAGAGGCCACGGGGTATGGAGAAGGACAGAATGGACATCTGAACCCATGGAGGAGAGAGGGAGATGGGAAATGAGAATTGACTAAGTATATAGATACAATATAAGAGAGGAGAGGAGTATAAGAAATAGATTAAGTTGTAAAAGAGAGGAGAGGAGTATAAGAAATAGACTAAGTGAGGAAGACTCTTAGAGAGGAGAGGAGTATAAGAAATATACTAAGTTAGGAAGACTTTTAGAGAGGATAGGAGTATAAGAAATAGACTAAGTGAGGAAGACTCTAAGTATAAGAGAGGTTGTATAAAAGAGTGGTATGGGAAATATGGAGAAAAAACTAAGTATAGGAAGAGACAAGAGACTTAGACTCGAGATTATGATAGGAAATGGACTCAAGAATGAGAAATAAAGTATCCCAAGACTTCGAAAATGTAAGTATTCTCAATACTTCAAGAGGAAATTAGCTATGTAGCACATGGAAGAAGCACACTTTATGCGGTTGGAAAAAAGCCTGGATATCTTGAGCATACATAATCATATTTTGAATCCGAAAAGTGTGTGATGAAGATGAGATTGAGGGCTAGGCCATGAACTTATGATCATTCAAAATTTCTTTCTTATGATATCATTTTTTTTATTATTATTCCAAGAGTGAGAAATCAAGGTGACAAAATTCTTTCTCAATCATAACTACATAAAAAGGGAAAAGAGATTGATGAGAATCCCTCCCACAAGAGACCCACTACCTAAAATGTCAAGGCTCTTCCAACTGTAAATACTAACCTTGTACAATGTCTACTATAAACATATATTCATAAAAGAACAGAAAAGATACAATGGCAAATAAAAACATTACATAGAGATTTTTCCCCTGGAAACCCAAACCGGGAAAACCAACATATATTATATTCATTCATTCTGTTACATTGTTTACAATACAATATACATATAGGAGCCAGCGGCATCCAAAAACCTAACCCAACTGGATTAGTCCAAAACCCTAATTCCTTAACCGGAAATAGAAAACCATCAACAAAAAACCATGTGTCGAAAAAAACACCTAAATACATGACACATTTCCCAAGGTAGGTGTCACGTTTCCCGAGGAATTTTTTTTTGCTGATCTTCTTCTACTGTATCTACTAATGGAACCAAGTCTAAATGGGAGCTGGGCTGGAATGAAATTGACCAACCCAATCTTACCTTGCAGCCTTAATATTGAAATTCCCACAAAAAATAATCAATATACTTGCTAACTCGTACTCATAGTAAAATATGGCCCTATTAGCCCTAATATGTAAAAATATGCTCCACTGCAGGCACATAAATAAAATGGAGCAAATTGTGTAGGCTAGGATTGAGGACATTGAACAATGAACTACTCGAAAGGGGATTTATTTTAGGGGGATATATTGCATGTTGAGAATTGTGAATATAGGATACTCTTGGTTCCTTGCCTAATATTTGGTATGTACATGAAGCATCGAAAACATGCACAGCCTGATATACCTTCTAATTGTTTGGAAATTGTTGTCAATTTCTTGGTGACTTGCCTAAGCCTTGGTATGTACATGAAGCATCGTCAAACAATAGGCACTGCCTAATATACCTTCTAATTGTTCGAAAATTATTGTCAATTTCATTCATAGCATACTATAATACAATAACACAGGTGTGCTCTGGATTGAAGTTGTACTTCTTCCATTTATCTGGCCAAGGACATATCTATTGCTTAGTTCCAGACTGTATGTCTAATATTTCGTCATATTCTAGTTGTCTTTGGCAACACTGTTACATCTTCAGCTTCCATGAATTCTACCAAGCAGATAGTGTAATCCATTGCAATCGATGTCCCATGGAGATGTCCAATTGTTTTTTCATAGATGATTGAGGGGAGTGCTTGTGTGAATTTATCCTTCATGCTAGTGTTAGCTTGTGTAGGGGCCATATGAATTTGGCATGACCTCCAAATCTATCCCCACAAAATGACAGAAGTGATCTACTCTTATTAACACAATAACCAAGCCACTGACATCCCTATCCAGGCTTACATGCATGCAGTAGTTGGGTGACTATAATGGAGTTTGGTTTTCAGCATGCATGCAAACCAGGTGGAAGTTGATGCACATAAATTTGTGTACCTACATAAACATGTGTATGTTTGTGTCTAATATAGAACCGATCTCAAAACTACGATTATACCTTACAAGTACGTGGTGTGTGAATTCACTAGCTAGATTAAATAAATAAATAATGTTGAGATTATCAATCATCATAATTTTATTTTTATAACCAATAATA
>CBVK0100964443.1:0-10276 GCA_900067695.1 Picea abies | reverse complement strand
ATATATATATATATATATATATATATATATATATATATATAATGAAATAACATATTTATTGTCTCCAAGGGTGTAGATCAATTGGTAGTAGAGTGCCTTAATAAGACACTTTTTATGACGTCACTAGTTCAAACCTTGATTAGTTCATATGGCACTCAAGAGCTTGGGGTGGGGGTAATAATATTCCAAATTGAGTATCAACAAATCTACTCAATTTTAGATTAAAAAAAAATGGAAGTATGACAAATTTATGAAATATATATTTTAAATGATTCAAAATCTAGATTTCTTGAAGTCTACCCAAAGCCTAAATTTCTTTAGTCGACAATTGTCTACCAACTTCACTTTAGGAGAAGTGGAGTCTTCTCATAATGCAATTCCTATAATGTCAAAAGTTTGTATTGAATGTTGTTAACAAGCTACCAACAATCTATCTTTTGTTTCTAAAAGTTGTAAATTTTAAGTAAATGAGAATTTTAAGTAATGTCAAGCTTGCAACGGGACGTTGACATTAATTTTTTTAATTACTCTCAACTATCATCTGGCTTTAGGGCTTGAAATTTCCATTGGTTGTCCTTACTACACGCCAAATTAGCTTCTATATAAAACCATTATATTAGATATTCTAATCTAGACACCACTATGTTGCCTATTCAAAAATACCTACAAACAAATCTTAGAAGTCAATAATAGTAATGAGGATCAATTGAAATGCTTGGATTATTATTGGAATTGTGGTAATTCAATGTAGGGGGGAGCAAGGTCCTCTCTATTGGTATCTTTGTAATCCCATTTGTTTTTGAACTGTGACTTCTCAAGAGAGGTCTAGAAGGAAATTGGTACTCATTTGAAGGTAAATTCTTTCTAGAGTTGTGACATGTTGATATATCATTTTTTGGATTTCTTTTAAGATAACCTTCGAAATTCGTTCGGAGTGCTTCCCCTTTTAGTTGCATGGGGTATTTGGATAGCCCACAATGTCATCTTATTTAATGGCATAGGATCTCTTTCCTACAAAATCTCTCAACAAATCTTAGCTTTACTCCCTCATTTTACTATTTCCAAATCAGTTAAAGAGCCAAGAATATTGACGTTGGTCGATATCATTCAAAATGTTCCCTAGGTGTTTTTTTATGGTGTGTGTCAAGGGCCAACACATGTGTGTGGTGCGAGGTTCCAACTCCACTTATATAATTTACATTTTAAAATAGTTAAAGTGAATATGGGCGAGGGCACTAACAATAAGGAAGAATTTTTTACTTCGTTTCACTTGCTCAAGTGTGCTTCAGACTGAGTTATTATGAAGCTCTAGGTTTTTTGGGATTCAAAACTTTCTATTCATAGGATGGCCAGGAAATATTTCATTGAAAACATTGATCTGCAAGTCCTGGGACAAAGGTTAAAGCTTATTTATGCCACTTTTTCCTCTATATCCTTCCAACATATTTTCCATGAAATGAATTTAGCAGCAAACAGACTTTCCAAAGAAGCTCTCGATTTGCTAGAGTTTCCCTTCATCCTGAAGGAATTCCTAGATGGTGAGGCTATCTCCATCCGAGAAGTTGTAGTTCCTTGGACTCTGAAATTTTTGTTTTTTTATATTAAGGGTAGATGTTTTTATGTGCGTGACCACAATTAATGATATAAATTGTATTGATATTTCAATCTGCAAAACTCTTTGTTTTTCAGCCTGGGTGCCTATGGATTGTAACTCTTTCTTTCTAGGAAATAGAAGTTACATTTTTTTTCCAGGAAAAATAATTATTGAAATTATGATAATGTTTATTTTAACAATGTGCATCTACAACACTTTTCCACCAATTCTATATATTTATGTTACATTTTTTTTCCAGGAAAAATAATTATTGAAATTATGATAATGTTTATTTTAACAATGTGCATCTACAACACTTTTCCACCAATTCTATATATTTATTCCTTTCTCTTAACTTCCTCAATAATTTGTTTGAATAATGTCAAAAAAAATAAATAGTGTGAAAGTAAAGAAATGAGCATCCATCTACAACAATACATGGATAGACCATAGTCCAAGAGCTTAGTATTGAACTAGTACCGAAGAGTCACAATATTGGACATGACAGATTTGAAATCGTGCATGTTTTGGTTTCTTTTCCATTACTACTGCACATCCTTCTCCTAGAATCATATTACCAATTTTCTCATTCAAACTATTGTCAACATTTGATAGCGTGGTAGAGAAGATGTCAAACCATCAAGCTAATTTAAATTTTTTTTTATCAATCTTGAGATGAAGCCCAATGGTAAGCCATCGAACCATTTATAACTTTCTCATTTCATTTTGAAAAGAGACCTCGATGACAATCCCATCATGCACTTTTTCACTTGACCATTCAAATTTTAAAAGATGTCTAATGGGCAACAACCTTAAGTCTCTTGAGCCTACTATGTGAGAAAGAAAAATGTTCTTATTAAAAAGATTGGGTTTTATACTTAGGGTTTGCATATATAATTTTAAGCTTTAGGATTTAAATTTGTAATAACAATCAAGTCTAAATCACTCAAATCTAAATCTAAATTTTTAGGGCATTATCAAATCTAAATCACTCAAATGAACAATCAAGATTTAATATTAGATTATATTAAATCCCTACTTCCACTATTGTTTCCACTACTCTGGCACACTGCTTCCACTACTCTAGCTACTATTACTGTGTCCTCCTTTGCTAACTATGAGTGCTTTTAACAAATACTTGAATGTTATTCCTGATCTAGGTGACGCACATGGGGTCGTGGAATCGACACAAGATCCAGTCTGAATAGGAATTACCATCTCTTCTATTATAGGATTGAAATGAGAATTCTCTTCCTCTCCTTCTACATGCGATATTTCTACGATTTGAACGATTGTGCAGGGTTCTCTTCCCTCAAGATCACTATGTGGCTCTCCTTTCTAAATGCTAGTATTCTTCCTCTTGTACCTTCTTCCACTACGTAGTACTCCAAACTCGTCTTCTTCTTCTTAGACCACTTCTTTGGTTCTCTACATTCTCAGTCCCTCCCTTCCTTCTTCATTCATTATTTCCTACCTTCAAGCTATCCTATTTTCATCCCTCAGTTCCCCTATGTGCGTGAATCCCCTTAGAAATAATACTCTATTGTCATTACGCACTTGTCGCACAACAATATGTTTATCCACGTACCCAATGATTTCAATAACCCTCTGCATAGACATTTGAATAAATCCCTCTCTATCACACTGTATGACTAGGTATAATCCATTGCAAACTCTGTAATATAACCTCCCAATATTATGTCCAACCAGAAATCAATTGCACAAGAAGTCTTATTAATTATAGAATTCAACTATCTTACCAAGTCAGGAGTCCAGTTCCTCATTGTTGTGGTTTGGTACCTTCCATTATTCTCCACTAATCTTTCTAACCACTCAGTCAAAATAATCGGAAATTCACCAAAGAAAATCTCATGTAGCTCTGTGTACACATACCTTTGCATCCATTTCTCATCGCTCATCTGAGGATTCATATTCTCTTTTTGAGCAAATTATTACTCCTTCCCTTCTAGCCATTATGAGATTTCTTTCTTATTTGGCCTCCAAAACATTCCCTCAATAACAGATTCTAGGTCCCGACAACAGAACCATTTGTTTGCACGCGGTTGTAAGACCCTAGGTTCAAGTTATCTAACCAACAAAGCCCTTCAGACATTGACCCTTTCGGCATCACCTGCATGCAAGTGAAGTCTCACCCGAGGCATCTATTGGGACTGCAAGAACCAATTTTCTACAGTAGTGAGGGGATGGGAGGCAATCATCTTATTCATTCTTACTTATCTACTATGTGCACATTATCATGTGTGTTATTCCTTGATTAATTGGTGAATTCAATTAAATATCACCATTATACTACAAAGTGCAACATAAACTATTTGTTGTAACATTCATAACTACTGCGCAGTGATCGGATAGTAAACAGATCCAATCTAACATGCATAAATAGAACATTCATGATCAATCACATAAAAAGACAAGAATACATAGTAATTAATGTGGTTCTCCCAAGTTTGGGATACATCTAGAATGACTAGCTTCTTTATTATTCCTTTTGTAATCGTCTTAGGCTCCACACTGCGCTTACAATAGATATATCATGATATCTCTCTCTCCATCTTTCCTAGTCACTCTACAATGAAAGCCTCTCTCTGAAAATATCCTTTTCCACTCATACATAGACTTCCTCTCTCATACTTAGTCTATTCTCTTGCTCGCTTTGCTTGTTGTCAACAACCTATTCTACACAACCCATTACATATTTATACATGGATTCTAGGGCTCAAAACCCTACTTTCTAATACCCCCAAAACCCAATTACAACTCATGTTGACTTGTTCTTTGGGTGTGCTTTTCCTGCTTTTGCATCTGCATGTTGCTTTTTCCTTCCTTTCTGTTATTCTTCCTACATTTTGTTGAAATATTGTAATTGAAAAGAATATTCTAAAGTGGCTTTAGCCACTAAGTGAAGAAGTCGGCCCTGCTTGATGAAGAGACATCACCCTAGCGCTCCTCAGCTAGTATAAATAAGAGAGGCTAGTGCCTCATTCACTTACTCACTCAAGTCATTCATCTAGTGCACAAGTTCGAGCGCAGCTACAGTTGCCAGAAGAAGGAAGAGAGAGGTGAATTGCTCAGTGTTGGGTATTCTCTTATGTTTGGTGTTTTATCTTGGCATTGTATTGGCAATCTATATCAAGGAAGTTTTTGCTCGTCTTTATCCCCCATGAGGGTTTCCCAGGATAAATGTTGTGTACCTTGTGATTGTGTATCTTTCAGTGATCCTATTTATGTTATTATTGTCTAGTAAATTGAAAACAACTTAATAGAAGCTCTAAATTTAACATGGTGTCAGATCTTGATTGAATAGAGCACCTTTCACTAGGTAACCAAAAACGACATTGTTGTCATACAAGAAAATTAGGGATTTTTATTGGAAGAGAATTTCAGCCTAAAAACTATATAGGGAAGTGTGCCCTAGCCTATCGAACTCGTTGGCAGCTTGAGTGCACCTTTTCAATGGCCAGAGCCTCCAGAAAGTGAAACCCTAGTTTTCACCGGTACCAGAAAACTAGAACCAGTTCCAGAAGTACCAGTTCATATTTTTGTAGGCCCAGTTTCAAGGGATAAAATTTGGATTTTCTAAAAAAAAACTGGACCAACCTACTCACCTCAGCCAATCGCACCTCCTGGTAAGTTCAGATTTAAATTTTGAGCACTTTCAATTTTTGGCCATTTTTTGCAAGCACCAAGCTTGTTGACAATTTAGAACGTGTGGATAAATTTCGTGCATAGAAGTCTAGGATTTCACTCATTCTTGAAGAGAATGACCTTGCAAGATTCATCAAGGAAAATGTACTAGAACTCGTAGATCCTGCAGCTAAAGAAAAGTATCAGAAGGATATGGTTAGGGCCAAAAGAATCATTGCAGGCTCTATTAAAGACCACTTGATCCCTCAAGTGTCTTCTAAGAATAATCCAAAATAAATGTTTGATGCCCTAAATAGAATGTATGAAGGAATGAATATTAAACAGAAGATGAACTTGAGAACCCAACTCAAGAATACAAAGATGCAGAAAGGAGAAACTATTCATGACTATTTCTCTAGGGTTTCTCAATTGAAGGAACAACTAGAAGCAATTGGAGACAACCTAGATGAAGATGAACTCTTAATGACAGCTCTTAATGGTCTCACAAGACCTTGGGATGCTTTCATCCAAACTATCTGTGCAAGAAAAGAAAAACTCTAATTTGACAGTCTTTGGGAAGAATGTGTTCAAGAAGAAGCAAGAGTAGCTAACCGAGAAGCAGTACTATGAAGGGATGAAGATCATGCCCTGGCTGCTCATGCTAAAGGAGGAAAGAAAAGATCTCACTTTCAGAAGGAGACCCATCAACAAAAGGAATCTCACTCCCTAAAGAGATTCACCCACTCTCATAAAGAATCTCACTCTCCAAGGAGATTCCAGAAGTTTCAGAAAGGTCAAAGAAGAGAAAAAGTTTTTTCCTCTTATCAATGCTACCATTGTGATAAGATGGGACATATTGCTAAGAATTGTCGAGCAAGAAGAGAAATAACAAGAGGCATCATGCTCATGTAGTTGAAGATGATGAGTCACCCACGAAGATGTCTAAAGAAGAGATTGAAAACTATGTTTTGTTTTCTGTCCTCTTAGGATCTGTGTCACCTAGAGAGGATACTTGCCTCATAGACAGTGGTGCTTCTAAGCACATGACAAGTCAAAGGGACATTCTCTCTAGCCTTACAGAAAAAAACTTTCCCCAGAAAGTTACACTCGAAGATGATTACTAGTACCCTATCAAAGGAGTGGGGGAATCCACCTACAAACTTGATTCAGGGACCCTAATGAAAATGAATGATGTACTATATGTACCCGGTTTAACAAAGAACTTACTTTCTATCTCAACTTTAGATAAGAAAGGCTTTAGAGTTGCTTTCATAGATGGTGAAGTTCTTATGTGGCCCAAAGGAAAAACCATAGAAGATGCAATTGTTATTGGAATAGAAGAAGGTGGCCTGTATAAGTTAAAAGGTCAATTCAAAGCCTTGATAGAAAATCTCTCTGAAAGAAAAATCAAGATACTCATGTCATATAATGGAGGAGAATACACCTCAAAATAATTTGTAAGATTTTGCATAGATGTAGGGATTAACAGGGAGCTCACCACTCCCTATAAACCTCAACAAAATGGTGTAGAAGAAAGAGAGAATAGAACTATAATGGAAGCAGTGAAGACTAATATCCATGATGAAGATCTTCCAATGCACTTATGGGATGAAATAGCAAGAACATCAGTGTATGTCCAAAACAGATTATCCCATAGTGCACTTGGGTTCAAAACCATCGAAGAAATGTTCTCTGGAAAGAATCCAAAATTAAGCCATCTCAAGATATTTGGTTGTCCAGTGTTTGTACACATTCTGAAAGAGAAGAGAACCAAGTTGGACCCTTCATGAAATAAGGAAATATTTGTTTGATATTGTGAGGTCTCAAAGGCCTTCAGAATTTACATACCAGGTTACCATCATATTGAGATCAGAAGATATGTAAACTTTGATTAAGATGCAACACTCAAGAAATCAAGGAGATTCCATCTTGAAGAAGTATATGAAGAAGATCTTGTAACTCTCAGAGTTGCAGAACCAATGAGGGAAGTCACAGCTTCCCCTGATGATGAGATTCAAGAATATAATGATATGATAGAATCTCAAGAACCTCCCCAGATGATGATCTCTCACAAGAGAAAGTCATTTTGGGAAAGGGAACTTATTCAAGATGGAGAGAAGTATGGTGCCCAAAAAGGAACCATGAGACAAGTCAAGAAACCTAATCCATTCTCCAGTTATATGGCTTTGATGTGTGATCTCATAGAAAAGGAGCCTACTTGCCTTCAAGAAGCCATTCAGAAGAAATAATGGACAGATGCCATGACTAAAGAATACCAATCCATTATAAAGAATGATGTATGGGAAATAGTTCCCAGACCAAAGGGAAAAGATGTGGTATCTTCCAAGTGGCTATACAAGATAAAGCATGTTGTTGATGGAAGTATTGAAAAACATAAAGAAAGGTTTTTATCTCGTGGTTTTTATCAAAAGGAAGGCATTGATTATGAAGAGACATTTTCTCCTGTAGCCAAATACACTTCTATCAAAAAAATCATATCTCTTGTATCAAAGATGAAGTGGAAGTTACACCAGATGGATGTGAAACAATCCTTCTTAAATGGTGTCATTGAAGAAGAAGTGTATATAGAACAACCTCAAGGGTTCAATGTTGAATACATAAAGACTCATATCTATAGGTTGAACAAGGCTCTGTACGGATTGAATCAAGCTCCTAGAGCTTGGTATGGAAGAAATGACAGTTTCCTGACGAGCTTGGGATTTCATGAGTAAAGTTGATTATAACCTCTACTACAAGGCTATGAATGATGATCCATTTATATTGTTGCTATATGTGGATTAATTATTCTTAACTAGAGAAGAAAATATCATCATTGATTGTAAGAAGAAGCTCGCTGAAAAATTTGAGATGAAAGACCTAGGCCTAATGCACTATTTCTTAGGTATTGAGGTTTGGCAGATCCCAGAGAAGATCTTCCTTAAACAAGGGAAGTATGTAGTTGAAATATTGAAGAGGTTTGATATGTTGGAGTGTAAATCCATGAACACATCCATGAAAACAAATTTGAAGCTCCTGGTTGACACTTCGTCAGAATTGGTTGATGCTACATTGTAGAGACAGATCATTGGATCGATGATGTATCTGATGAACGCCAGGCCCAATATATGTTATGTTGTGAACACCTTGAGTCGATATCTAGTAGAACCTAGACGTGTTCACCTTGTTGCTGCAAAACATGCGATGAGATACCTTAAGGGTGTGTTGGACTTTGGTCTATGTTACACTGGAGATCGTGACTTCAGACTGATTGGTTATACTGATTCAGATTGGGTTGGAAGTGTTGACTTCAGACTGATTGGTTATACTGATTCAGATTGGGTTGGAAGTGTCTCTGATAGAAAGAGAACTTTGGGATGTTGTTTCAGTCTGGGGTCAGCCATGACTTCATGGAAGAGTAGGAAGCAATCCAGTATTTCTCTCAGCAAGACAAAAGCGGAATACATTGCAACATGTTCCGCCAGTTGTAAAGTCGTGTGGCTTCAGAAGTTGTTGACAAGTCTATTTGACCTAGAGATGGAAGCAACTGTCATTCTATGTGATAACTATAGTTGCATAAAGATGACAGAGAACCCTATGTTCCATGATAAGTCGAAGCACATAGAATTTTGTATCACTACATTCATGATATGGTGCAGAGGGGAGCTATAAATCTCCAATATGTTGGCACAGATGAGCAGGTTCCAGGTGTGTTAACCAAGCCTTTGTCTCGTTTGAAGTTTGAGCACTTCCGAGACAAGCTTGGTGTTGTCTGAAATGACTTCCCTCAAAAGGGGGAGTGATGTTGATGATACTATAATATCCTGACCAACAACAGGTAGCCCCATTAGGATTTTATATCCTATGGGACTGATCATCCCTGGGCAGATCCCAAAGGTCCGGTAAGGACGGCTTGTCAGAGTACATGTGCATGTATATGCCAGCTTTGGTTAGTAGTGGTAGCTCCGTTAGGATTTTATAATCCTAGGGAATCTTATGATTCCTGGGAAGATATCGAAGGTTCAGTAAGGACGATCAGTCAGAGTACCATGTGGTAGCTCCGTTAGGATTTTATATCCTAGGGAATCTTATGATTCTTGGGCATATCCCTGGGGATTTTCAAAGTACCACAAAATGTCGTTACACTTACCTCATTCTATTGCTCTATGATGATGATGATGATGGTGTTGCTCCAGCCTCGTGTTGTGATGATGTTGTTGCTTCAACCTCGTGTTGTGATGATGTTGTTACTCCAACCTCATATTGTAATGTTGTTTTTTCTCCAGCCTCCTGTTGTTGATGATGATGTTGTTGATGTTGTTTCTATAGCTCTTATGCTAATTGATGTTGATGTTTTATGTTCCAACTCCATGCTGTGAACGATGATGATGATGCTATTCCATCTCCATTCTGTGAACGATGATGATGATGTTATTCCAACTCCATGCTGTGAATGATGATGATACTCCAGATCCATGTTGTGAATGATGATGTTATTGATGATGAGAAACACTTTTGATGATTTATAGATATGCCAGTCAGTGTTCCAGATGTTGTTGATGTTGATGCCCTCTCTTTCTCTCTTCTGATGATGTTGTAGAATACCCTTCTTGTTAAGGGGGAGTGTTGAAACATTGTAACTGTAAAGAATATTCTACTTATTATTGAGTTATTATCTTATAGATCAATCCCCTTTTGTGGATTTATCATGTCTGGAGTCTTGTATGACCAATTCCCCTTTTGTGGATTGGTCAAACCCTAATTATATGATTATAATTGAGAAGTCATCCCCTAGGGCTAATTAAAGTGGATTTAGCCACTAAGTGAAGAAGTTGGCCCTGCTTGATGAAGAGACACCACCCTAGTGCTCCTCAGATAGTATAAATAAGAGAGGCTAGTGCCTCATTCACTCACTCACTCAAGTCACTCATCTAGTGTGTAAGTTTGAGGGAAGTTGCAGTTTTCGGAAGAAGGAAGAGAGAGGCGCATTGCTCAGTGTTGGATATTCTCTTGTGTTTGGTCTTTTATCTTGGCATTGTA
>CBVK0100964442.1:0-10276 GCA_900067695.1 Picea abies | reverse complement strand
GAACCCCACAGACTCCATATTTAATTTTTAAACACCACCATGGTATTAATTTAAATAAAATATCAAAGGAATATGGTTAAGAATTAATAGTGTCGTGTGTTGGTTGTTCGGACTTTGCCAAAGCATTTCACTTTGTGGGGAGGTCCGGGGTTTGATCCCCACAGACTCCATAAACTTTTAACACCCAAACTTAACATGGTGCCATGTGGCACCACCCTATTTGACAAAAAGGATGCCATGTGTTAGAATCTAATTCGACCACTCATTTGCCCAAACTGCCAAATCAACATTGACATGTCAGCACTTGCCATGTCAACGGTTGTACCCCTGCCACATCAGCCTGTACGGACTGTATAGTCAACATTTTTTTTGCCTGTTTAGCAAATCGAACAGATCGCAATATCTCACTCATTCAATGTCCGTTTGACCCCATTCAAAGTGCGTTGGGTTCATGATGACGAGGGATACACACCTGTTCGTTTTGAAGCGGTTCTGAACACTTTCATTTTTGGGCTAAATTTTGACCCCTGTTCCAGATTCTGATCACCTGTTGCCATATACTGTGTGAATGTTGGGCATTCGATCTTGTGGTGTCCTTTCATCCTGCATGCGGTGCACCAAACGACTTCTCGTTTGTCCTTGTTTTTATTCTGGTTTAGCTGAAATGTTAGATTCTTTAAATCCTCCTTCAATTCCTCAATAGCTGGGTCCGTCTGCTGGTACTGTCTTCCAGTTGCAAGGTTGCCTGCAGAGCCTCTGCTTGCATTTGAAATTTCTGTTGTCGTAGGGGATATTTTAAGTGTGGGAGTAGTGATTTGACAAACAGGTGCTGATTCTGCATCTCGGTCATAAGGTATTTTATTTTTCCTTTTAGTCTCTTGAACCTCTGATCGATCTCCCATACCGATTCTCCTCGTTTCTGTCTTATTTCAATAATCTCGTTCATATACTGATCCTCTGAGCTCAACTTATGGAACTCATTAATCAATATCTTCTTAATGTTTGCCAGTGTACTCGTCGTCTTAGGGGCACTGTTCATGTCTAGACTCATGTACCAGTCTAGTGCATGGTCTCTTAGCATAATTGCTAGCTGCGCGAGTTTTGTATCTTCATCAGTGATTTGTTTTGCTTCCCAGATCTTTACACAAATGAACAAATGCTTCACAGGGTCTTTTGTTGCTTCTCCTCAAAATTCTCGTAATCTAATAGTGGGATCATGTCCTGCCATTTTGAATACTGAACTACTACCTCCTCCACGCGGTGTAGATACTTGACTAGTGCTGCCAGAGCTGGTTCCTCTAGTTGTTTCTCCTAGTGTAGATGTACTTCTTGCCGTCGGACTTCCTCTGAACTTCGGTTGTCTAAACGGTGGTGTTCTCTTTGGCGTATTATTCGCACATGGGTTTGTGGGTTCCACACTGACATTAATATGGATAGGATGGATTAGTCGCACATGGGTTTATGGGTTCCACACTGACATTAATATGGATAGGATGGCTACCTTCTCCTCCCATTCTTGGGACTCTCGTCTTCCTCTCATATGTTGCACGTAGGATTTCATCAATCTGCTCCACAACCCAGAGATCCTCTACCTCTTCCTCATCGCTCGCCAAGCCTTCCCTCGCGGCTACTGCTCTCTTCTTGGTATTCACCTTATATTGGTAGGGTACTCCACTACGTGTCGTTCCTGATGATGCCAAGATCCACTTGAGCTGGTCTTCATCCATCATGATCGGGTCCAAGGTTTCCTCTTCCTTCTTTCCTTTATCCTCACCTCCTTCCATTTATCCTCTCTCTGTCAGTGTTTCCCCCCTTCCCCCATGCACACAGGGAAGTTTAGCTGTCTGATTCCATTGTCATTACACCTTTGTTATATAACAATATCTTAATAGAAGTATACAAGGATTGAATGTACCTTCCTCGAGGTCCATGTAGAAATTATTTCTCTAATGCGCTATATGACTTCACCGTGTCAACTGCAAATTCAGTGATGAAACCTACCACAATACGTTCAAGCCAAAAGTCTATTGTGCGGGTGAATTTTTTGTTTAGCTGCTATAACTGCTCAATATGTAACTGAGTCCAATCTAGCTGTCAGATCTGGTTCGTCGCGTGGTTAGCCTTCAACCTTAGTATCCACTCCTGTAGTAGATGCGAAAAATGACAGAAAAAGACTTTGTGTAAATCAATAAACATGTATTTATCCATATATTTGCGAGGTGTGATTCTAGGGTTTCTATTGTCTTTCTGGGAAAACTCTAGCTCTTTGTTTCTCAACCAACCTTCGATTTCTTCTTTCATGGGGTTCCACGGTCTCAACATTCCTTTCTAATGGCTCATTGGTCTTCTTGTTTTGCTCGTTCTTTTCTCGTTCAATCTATCTCATCTACCCAATCCTCTCTTGTTCCTTCTAACACAGCAACAAAACCATTTGGTTGTTTAACTACCTTCCTTTAATGTCTGAGTTATTGACCCAGGGTTCATGTCTTTCAGGTTTCCAACAAATCCTCTAAAACTATCAGCCCTCCTGGTAGACTAGAAGGCAACACGGTACACAGAGTGCATTGCGTAGTCTCACCCGAGATAGCTTTAAATGGGTGGCTGTAAGATTTAGGCATTTACAAGCTAGGATTGAGTATTTGATAGGGGATTTTTAATATGATCCATCTACTATGAATCGTGATTGCAATATACTAATACTCACAGTGTTACATCTATCCTTCACAGTTATTTCCCGAACAACACAATTGTATTCCATAACAATGCATTAACTCATTTATTAAGTATAACAATTAATTGCTGAAAGCAAATAAAGATATACATGCATTCATCACATTACACAGATATTATAGTGGTTCACCCCCTCCTGGGCTACATCCACAAAGATTTGGCTCTTGGCTTTTTTATTATGGCAGTTCTTCATCTCCAGCGCCGCACACTTACAATTCCCTCTGATGGGTAAGATCAGTATGAGGCGAGCTAGATTGCCCCAAGCTCCACAACCTGCGATCTAATCCTCAAATCTTCCTCCTCTCCTCTGTTCTTAGCTCAACAACTTACAAAATTGGTCCATAACCATATTACATAATGCATCAAATCGTATCTAGCTACGATAGATCATTACAAAAGTTGAACTAATACAAAAGCGAATCAACCTCTCTATGATACCTGTGTATCTCTATTTATATATATCGAGCTCTTCAACCATTTACAATGTATTACTAAAACCCTAACCCTACTGACATTAGGTCTTCCTCCCCTGCACGTGTGTTGTTCTTCCTCTAGCTATCGTTTTCCTTGTGCATGCCTTCTTGCATGCGTGCGTGTTGTGTTACCTTCCAGCTGCTACTTCCATTTCTACACATTTTCTTTCCCATGATCATCCTTCTTTCCGGTTCGGCCTTGTGCCAACACCCTCCCCTATTCTATTTTCCTGAATTCTTTTCTCTCTTTCTTTTCCCTCTTCTATACTTACCTGCTTTTCCCTTTTCTTTTTTTTCCTCCTACTATGCCTTTCTAGTTCTACACTCAGTCGCATTTTTCAGACCACGGGTTCCTGGGTTGGTGGACTTACGGTTTCTAATCTCCATCTATAACTTCACATCATGAGTCTGACCGACCGCCATGATGTTCCATACTTATCCGATTCTACAATCGCGAGTTCCCGGGTTGGCGAGATCGAACTCTCATTCTCCCATGTTCTGTGATATACACATTGCACCAAAAAGTTTCGTGATATACACATTGCACCAAAAAGTTTCGTGATATACATTTTGATCCCTGGACTCCTTTAACTTCCAAGTCTCATTTCGCCTATGATGAGTCCATCTGACCGCCACTCCATTCTATACTTATCCAATTTTGCACCTTATACCTTTGTGGACTTGCGGGTTCACAAAATCCTTAAATAATATTTTGCTCTCGTCCGTCCCCGCCACCCTCACACCCTTCCAAATGCATATTTACTGTGATTTTAATGCTAATAACTTTCCATACAGGTTCGAAAGGATGGTCATTAATAAGCGAAAGGCTCGAGGAGATATCCTATTAAAATGCATTAAAGAAGGATTTACGGAGGATTATATTATCCCCCTCCAGCATTCATTTTAAACATAATCTGGAGCAAGGGAACGTTCTCGTAAACTTATGGCAGTAACTCGACAACAGTTCTGTGGAGATACATTGAATATTTACAGGTGCGAGGACCAGAGTTTTCAGCGGTCCAGAGCATATTCCTACTACTCATTCCCTTATGCCCAGAAGTAAGTAATTTGGATGTCTAGAATTGTGCGCGTAGGTTGTGTCCCAGAAGTCTTTGAATGTAGGGAGCTGGTCATCTGGTGCGTCGAGAGTGTTAAGAACCAAACATCAATATAGCATAGAAAAACCTTAGGAAAAGTACTCAACGCCTTGAAAAAGAGATAATTTCAGATAATAAGTCTCTTTGAGGGGGCAACCTCCTTTTACCCCACTTAAATGTTCAAGTACAATTAATAGAAGTATACAAGGATTGAATGTACCTTCCTCGAGGTCCACGTAGAAATTCTTGCTCTACTGCGCTGTATGACTTCGCTGTGTCGACTGCAAATTCAGTGATGAAGCCTGCCACAATACTGTCAAGCCAAAAGTCTACTGCGTGGGTGAATTTGTTGTTCACCTGCTGTAACTTCTCAATCTGTACTAGGGTCCACTCTAGCTGTCGAGCCCGGTTCATCGCGTGGTTATTCTTCAACCTTAGTATCCACTCCTGTAGTAGATGCGGAAAATCACAGAAAAAGACTTCATGTAAATCAATAAATACGTATTTATCCAGATATTTGCGAGGTGTGAGTCTAGGGTTTCTATTGTCTTGTTAGGAAAAATCTAGCTCTTTGGTTCTCAATTGACCTTTGATTTCTTCTATCGTGGGGTTCCACGGTCTCAACATTCCCTTCTAATGGCTCATTGGTCTTCTTGTTTCGCTCATTCTTTTCTCATGCAATCTATCTCATCTACTCAGTCCTCTCTTGGTCCTTCTAACATGGAAACAAAACCATTTGTTGGATTTTAACCACTCTCTTCTACTTTCTGAGTTATTGACCCAGGGTTCATGTCTTTCAGGTTTCCAACAAAGCCACTAAAACTATTGGCCCTCCTGGTAAACTAGAAGACAACACAATACACAAAATGTACTACGCAGTCTCACTCGAGATAGATTTAAATGGGTGGCTGTAAGACTCAGGTGTTTACAACCTAGGATTGAGTATGAGAATATTATAGAAGGTTCATAAAAGGATTTTCCAATATTGGTTGTCCAATCATTTCCCTTTAGAAAAAGGGGTTAAATTCACTTGGACATGAGAATGTGAAGAAATATTTTACGAACTGAAATACCTTCTGACCCATGCACCCATGATGAATTTTGCAGAACCTGATAATGAATTTTGTTGGCTTTAAATTTTCTCTTTTACTTTCTGAGTTATTGACCCAGGGTTCATGTCTTTCGGGTTTCCAGCAAAGCCTCTAAAACTATCGGCCCTCCCGGTAAACCAGAAGGCAACACAGTACATAGAATGTACTGCGCAGTCTCACCCGAGATAGCTTTAAATGGGTGCCTGTAAGACTCAGGTGTTTACAACCTGGGATTGAGTATGAGATATGGGTTTGTTAACTAGATCCATACGCTACGAACTATGAATGTAATCTACTTATTCCTCACGGGTGCACGTTTCCATTTCACAGTTTAATTCCCGAACAACATAATCGTAATTCATAACAATATATTAACTCATTTATTAAGCATAACAATGAACTGTTGAAAGAAGCAAAGAGGTACATGCATTCATCACATTACACAGATATTACCATGGTTCACTCCCTCCCGGGCTACATCCATAAAGATTTGGCTCTTGGCTCTTTTATTATGATAGTTCTGCATCTCCAACACCGCACGCTTACAATTCCCTCTGATGGGTAAGATCCATATGAGGCGAACTAGATCGCACCAGGATTCACAGCCTGCGATCTAATCCTCAGATCTTCCTCCTCTCCTATGTTCTAGCTCAACAACTTACAAACTTGGTCCATGACCATATTACATAATGCATCAACTCGTATCTAGCTACGATGGAGTATTGCAAAAACCGAACTAATACAAAAGCGAATCAACCTCTCTATTATACCTGTGTATCTCTATTTATATATATCGGTCTCTTCAACTGTTTCCAATGTATTACCAAAACCCTAACCCTACCGACGTTCTCTTCAACTGTTTCCAATGTATTACCAAAACCCTAACCCTACCGACGTTAGGTCTACCTCCCATGCACATGTGCTGTTCTTCCTCTAGCTGTCGTTTTCTTTGTGCACGCTTTCTTGCATGCGCTCGTGCTGTGTTACCTTCCAGCTGTTACTTCCATTTTTGCACGCTTTATTTCTCACGATCATCCTTCCTTCCACTTCGACCTGGTGCCAACAGATACCCACCAAGGCATTATACATACTCCACACCAGTATAATACAAGAAGTACAATCTAGAGCCCGCGCAGATGCCACTAACTTGGAGGTGGGTAGGGGAGTTGTCGAAATGTTAAAAATCACCTGCGACCAATTGACCTTAGAGAAGGAGGAGGAGAAAGAACGTGATGACAATATAGATAAGGGGCTAACAACGGTATACAACTGCATCCTAGATAGCGCGCAAGCATAAGAGAGGAGCGTAGAAGAAAAGATAAAAATAATTTCACATACGATTGAGGGATATAGGAAGGAAATCGAGGAGCTAAAATAAAAACGTAATCTTACGACTCCTCTCGAGGTTCAAGAACAAGGATAAAATCAATATGCACTCCATATAGCAGATATGGAAAAGGAAGCAAGGGAAGTCACATAACTATACGACTGAACTACTCAGATTTGGACCATTTTGGAAGAGGATGAAAAATTCCAAGATTTGGAACAACACGAGGATAACATTAGCGTTGTCATACATGAGTTAAAGAAACGCCAAAAAACCATGATTATTACTGAGCGCTTGAAGGGAACCCAGGAACTGAAGACTCTGTAGATAGAGTTAAAGACAACACAGACAAATAAGTAAGAAAGACAAGCCTAATTGGAGACCCTCTAGGAAAAATCAACATAGATGATTCCGCAGCTGGAGGAAGAGAAGACAAGCATAGAAAATGCACATTCATAGGGTGCAACATTACTACAGGAACATATAATAACGCAGATAGTTGAGGTGCTAACAGAAAAAGTTGTGCAGGTGAAGGAAAAAGTAAAGGAACTAACAGAGAGGTTCCACAGCTTGGAAAAGGATATACAGAGAGCGCACACCACCTGAGTGGTTCAGGATGAGCCACATGTCAGTGTTGGGGGTATGTTGGGAACATGAATATTTTTAGAAGGAAGTCTATTTTGGGCGCAAGCCTATTTTTGGAGAAATATCATTTTTAGGGAAAGACCTATTTTTGGAAAGAAAGACCTAATTTTGGAGCGCGCGCAACAGGTGGCAAGAAAACAACATGCAGAAAAAAGAAGGAAAAACAACATGCAAGAGGAAAATCAACATGACGTGCACAAAGACAAGCCTAACCATGATAGGGTTAGGGTTTTTGACAAATATTGTAATGACTATAAGCCTATAAAGTAGTATAAATAAGGATCTAGGAGGTCTAGGTCAAAGAGAGAAGAAAAAGAGGAAAAGAAGAGGGAAAAATAGAGGAGAGTTTGTACTGAGGAAGGGATGTCAGTTAAGTATTGAGAGGTAATTGGTTGAGAAAGCTACTGATTGTAATAAGTCTTGTAGGAGATTCGAATAAGTTAGTCTTTTAGGGTTAGGTCACAGATCGAGGAGACTGGTGTGATCTAGTCAGCCTCACAGAGGGTTCTTACCCTCATTTTGATTGTATTACTGAAGATGTAATGTGCCCAACACAATATTTTACAATAGAATCAATAAAAGAGAAGAGAAGCTAGATCTTTGTGGATGTAGCCCTAGGAGGGGGTGAACCACGATAAAAACTTGAGTTCTGTGCGATTATTCATGAATGATTTATTTTTCTATTGATCATTAGCTTAAGAATGAATGGTTAAAGTAGCTATATCAACATGCATGAATAGGTATAAATATGAATGAATCATAGAAGTAGATGAATAATTAACAAGGGTACTGCATAAGGAATAAAGAACCCAATCACAATCCCCACTCATTCCTAGACTTCAAACACCTGAGTATTGTAGTCGCCCATAAAAATTATCTTGGGTGAGACTGCATTGTGCCCCCTATGCACAACGTTTCCTTTTGGTTTACCAGGAGGGCCAATAGTTTTGAGGGTTTTGTTGGAAACCTATTGAGATAAGAACCTGGGTCAACCCAAGAAGAAGTTAACCAACATTGCCTTAATTCATTACTATTTGGGAATAGAAGTATGATAGAAGCTAGGTGAGATATTTCTTGGTTAAGGGAAGTATGTTATCACGATCCTTCATAAGTTTGGGATGATGGATTACAAATCCATGGCTACTCCCATGGTGACTATTTTGAAAAAGTTGAGAAACTTAGACTCTGAATTGGTTGATCTGTCCATGTATAGATAGTTGATTGAATCATCTATGTATTTGGTGAATACCAAGACAAACACATGCTTTGATGTAAACACATTGAGTCAGTTCCATGTGGAGCCTAGACATGAGAATTGGATAGCTGCAAAACATATTTTGAGATACTTACGTGGGATATTGAATTATGGTTTGAGATATGTCTCAAAAAATGATGTACAACTGCATGGATACATAGACTCTAATTGGGTAGGGAGTGCGGATGACAGAAAGAGTAACTCGGGTACCTACTTCAGTTTGGGCTCAACCATGATATCTTGGATTAACAGGAAACATAAGTCTGTGGCATTCAACACTGTAGAGGCATAGTACATTGCAACAGGTGATGCTTGCACGAAAGTAGTATGGCTCCGTAAGTTTATTTACGGACTATTTGATCAGGTGTCAGATTTGACCGTGATATTTTGTGACAATCAAAGTTGTGTGAAGCTTTTAGAGAACCCGATGTTCCATGACAGGTCGAAGCACATTGAGATAAAGTATTATTACATTTGTGATCGAGTCCATAAGGGAGAATTAAAACTCCGATATATCTCCATCGATGAGTAAATAATGAATATTCTAACGAAGCCCTTGTCCAAAGGGAATTTTGTATACTTCAGGGACAAGTTGGGACTTGTGGAGATTTCTCCCTTGGTTGAGAGTGAGTGTTGATCTGTATCATGTTAGTACAACTTAGATATGATTCTTTTTCATTATGCTAGTACAACTTAGATATGATGCGTTTGCATCATGCTAGTATAGCTTAGATATGATGCTTTTGCATCATTCTAGTACAACTTAGATATGATACAGATGTCTGAAGTTACATCATGCTAGTAAAACTTAGATATGATGCATTAGCACCATGCTAGTACATCTTAGAGATGATGCAGTTGCATGACTCGCATCATGCCAATACAACTTATATATGATGCAGTAACATCATGCTAGTACACATTAGAGATGATGCAGAGGAACTAATCTACATCATGCTAATACAACTTAGATATGATGCATAAGCATCATGATAGTACAACTTAGAGATGATGTAGATGATACTCCACAACATGCTAGTACAACTTAGATATGATGCATTCACATCATGCTAATATGGCTTATAGATGATACAGTGGATGATATGACTTGATATGCACCATGCCAGATGAATTATGGCTCAAATATGATGTAGTTAATGATATGTCATAAAATATTTGATGTAACTTTTCATTAGATGAAATTGTTCAACTTGAATACATTTAGCTGTTTGTTATGAATACCTCCCTAGTTAAGAGGGAGTGTTGAATTTTTTGTAACTATGGTCGAATACCTCCCTAGTTAAGAGGGAGTGTTGAATTTTTTGTAACTATGGTCGGTCTTCATAATGTATATATTTGAAAAATAATATTCTGGAAAAGAATATGTGTACTTGTAAAATGTGGCCTTACCTATGGCACATATGGCAACCTGATCAGGAAGAATGGTCCTTGTAGTCACATGACACTCCGTTGAGTGTGTGACAACTGCGGGACACATGCGCAGTCGTGAGACTATGGCAGAGACTGTGTGTTTCTGGACAATTGTTGTGCGCTACTATGGTGGTTTTGTACCACTAGCGAAGAATGTGTGTCTATGGAAAGTATCTATGTGCTACTACAGTGGTTGTGTACCACTAGCAGTGACTGTGTGTCACTGG
>CBVK0100964441.1:0-10276 GCA_900067695.1 Picea abies | reverse complement strand
AGGACAAAGATGCAACAATTGGATTTGTTTCCCTAGCACAAGATCTGATGTTTTTTTGACAGCTTTGGAGAGTTATCCTCACCACCTATTCCAAATCTATACACCTAAGTTAGTGTTGGTGTGCTACGAGATAAAAAAATATCGAATGAATTTTATTAGATATTAGTCTTAAGGGCCGTTGTTTTACTCAAAAGGATGTGGAAGTGAAACTGATGATGTTTGACCTTGACTCAAAATATCATGCAATAAGATATGAAATGCAATTTTTGTTCGATGAATCCTAATTACATGAGAGAGAGAAGGTACTTTTATTTTGAAACACAAAACTCAAAATGAAATTCTTTTCAAGAAAAATCCCAATATTTTCACAAAACAATCAATGACTTAATGATTCTAATTCTTCCTAAAAGTCTAAATGCATAAGCTTTTTCCTCTTGATTTAAAAATGAAAACGAATTCAATTCTACTTAAGTTCTTTGTTTTTCAATTAACATGAAAGTTTGTAACGAAAGAAACAAAATATTCTTCAAGGGAAAATACACATCCACAACTCAAGACACAATAGAAAGATATAATAAAAACTCCCACAATGATATTTCCAAAACTACAAAGATATTCCAAATGCAAAGAAAAAGATAGGAAATATCAATTTTTCCAAAACAAAATCCATAATACAAAAGATAAAAGAAAACCATTCAATAAAACACTTTGACAAAAGAAATTAAGATCCAGCTAAGAGACACTCAAACACTAGGCTAAGAGATTATACCTATTTCAGATATAGACAAAAAATTGCCAAAGACAAAGTCAAGAAATCATGAAGAATTTGAAACAATGATCAAAAATAGGTTTTAAGACTGCTAAGAAGACTGTAAAGCAAACCTAAAATTCACATCAAAATTCATATCTGAGACCTGGGAAGGAAAAATTCAAATGAAAGTTGATTTTCCAAAAAGTGTCGCAGGCTATTGTGGAACACAGAGCAATAATATAGAGTGTCACAGGCTGCCGACTATGCACAATGCAACAATGTCTCATTGGTTCTCAAAGGAAGGGTGAGAAAATCAAGAAAATATTGGAAAAACTAAAAAAACAAAAGAACAAAAGATGATTTCCAATGAAATCCAGGGTTGACTAATCACACGATGTCAGGTGAAGACTTGAAGATTTAAAACAAGGCAAGGTAGTAAGACTAAGAGAACAAATATGAAGGAAACCTCCCTAGTATGGTCACTAATTTTGTTATCTGACAAATCGGTCTATGCGGACACATACTAATCTCCCTAGACTTGGAAACCAAGACTAGAAAAAAACACAACATAATATATAACTTTCCCTAGGTTTATGTAATAAAAATACCAGCTAGCAAGAGCTCACACCTTTTAATCGACGTTTGTCCTTGCTAGTCGTAGTTTCTAGCTTTGTCCCGAGACTTGTGAATGATAACCTATAAGAAGACAGAATCCAACAAGAGTGAAAGAAACAATAGTATATTTTGATGAAACCTGTGCAAATGATCAAGGAGAAATACACCAAAGATAGTCAAACATAAACAACCTTTGTGGGAAAGAAACTATATTGATATATTAACAATAATGAAAAGAGATTACAACCAATCCTTGATGTTGTGAAGATCCTTCCAACATGTTCTCTACTCCAATACCCACAATGCATCCATGAAATCCATCACCATCAATTGACTCCTTTACCTAAGATTGAATCCCTCAAAACAAAATAATTACTAACAATCCTCTAATAACAAACCAGAAGCAAATCTATCAATCATTATTCTCCATTCACTATTAACCTTTCCTCATGAGGGAAACCTCCTTTTATAGATGGAAGAGGAAAAGGGTGAGGAGGTTAGGATGAGAGATTAGGATCTCCTTAGATCAGGAGTATGGATGAGATCCAAACTAATCGAACGACACATCATCTCAAAGTTTCTCTTCTAGAATCTTCGAATTTCATCGTTTTCTCCCCTTTTAAGCAGTGTTGCACCTTGCAGTGGATCAACCTGAGACAATGTTGCACCTTGCAGTGGAGAAAACTGAGATAATTTCACACCCTACAGTGGTGCAACATGCGACACTTGAGGGTGTCACACCTTGCAGTGATGAAAGATCCAACACTCTCTTAAATTAAGGCTTTAAAGGTCCTAATAACATGTTTAACCACTTTTGCGTTCTTTCTTTCTCTTAAAACAAGGTTCTTCTTAAAAAATCATAGCTTTGTATGCTCTGTATGATAGAGGATAAATGAACATAATTAGTTGCAAAAAAATATTGTGTAATAATACTTGTGTTATGATGTGTATTATGTTATGATGTGTTTTGATTATGTTCATCGTGAACATAGAATGGATGATTAATGATTAGTATGGATATGTATATGATGGTTTCAAACAAATGTTTAATGGTTAAGTAGAATGATTATGCCAGATGTTATGGTATTGTTATGTTTTTTCACATAGAATAAATGAATGAATGTGAAGAAAACATTATGAATTAATGCCTCCTATTCCCCCATGACTACAAAATCCTGGTTCCTGTAGTCCCCATAGGTACCTCAGGTGATACATCACCTACTTACGGGTGATGCCGAAGGGCCGATATCTTGGGATTTGTTGGTGAATTAATGTTTAACCCCAGGTCTACCCATTTCACACCAACATTTGGTAATTTCTTTGTTGGGAACATTGAGAACACGTTTCCCCACCTGGTCTACCCGTGGGAAGCCTGAGAATTTGACACATGTAATGCCATGATTTTCCCATTGGGTAATCAATATTATTCATATTTCGAACAATTTAATAAATTTTGGTGTAATTTTAATATGATGGTTGAGGAAGATGTTTGAACACTCCTTTTAGTTGGTGAAGGATCTTGAAGTCCCCTGCAAGAAGTTCCATGATATCTTATCCCATCAAGACCCCAACTAACCTATCAAACTGTTTGTCATCATTTTTTTTTTACACTCCATCAACTATGTGTACCTTTGTTGAGAGTGAATATCTCCATGTCCATCCCAAGGGGGGGTTAATCCTAGGATGATGAGATCCTTGAAGATTGTTTTTAATGATGATACATCATCCACCATCTCCTTCATTCTATTTTGTACATTTTGCAACTACCTCCTCTTTGTAAGAACTTTCTTGGTGTCAATAATTATGCTAGTCCCGTCTTTAACATTGAGATCTTGAAGCTTCTCTTTGTTCCTCCCATTTAGGAATTTTATAATCTCATTGGTGAGGTAAATCTTATTCTCCAATTCATCCTTTAACTGATTTATGTCATCCTGGGCTACCTTAATCAACTCCAGCTCATCTCCTACCAAGGATAATTGTGTCCAATTGTGTCTTATCAAGATGGCTATTTGGTCCCACATCACATGCTTAGCCACCTTCAACATTGGATTTCATGTAGCTCTAATCTATGATATTTGTATTTTCTTTAGAGCTTGATCCTTGTATACACTTAGCTTTAACACCAACATTTCTCTACTTTTATCTTTGTCCTTTAGCTCTATGATCTTAAAACTTTTATTTTTCAGTTGTGTTTTCATAGAACCTAATTCTTTTTATTTTAAACTGAGATTATCCATTTATTTGGCCAATCCTTCTGTTGGGTCTTTGATCTCAACTAAATCTTCCCCTTGCACAAAGATTCGATTCAAAATACTTTGTTGATTCTTTAAAAACTCATTCTCAGTTCTCATCATTTTGACTTTCCTTTGCAACTGTGTATTCTCTTCATCTTTATTTTTCAACTGAAGGAACAATTGACCCTTTTTTTCAAAACTAGCCTATAATTCCAGTGTTTGAACATGATGAGGTTTAGGGATGTTCAACTTCTTCTTCAACGCCTTGATATTTGTATCCTTTTGTTTTATCAAATCCTCAAACACTTTAGGATCTACACCTAAAGCTATTATCTTCTTTTCCAAATTGTCCACTCTAGTTTTATTATCTTTAGTAGCTATCTTTTCTTTCCTCGATTGCTTGTGTATTTTGAGTGCAATTTATTTCATTTCTCTTTCACTTGTGGAATATTGCAACACTCAATGATACAACATCTCAATGACTTTTTGATGAAAATATACTAAGTTAGGATATTTTATTCCCTTTGTCTTAAATTTGATCTCAGTAATTTTGTGGTCTGCTGGAGAAAGTGGCTTTTGTACCTTAGCTTCCAATAATTCTAGATTCAAGGTTCCCACTTGATGGAATACCACTGTCATCAATGTTAGAGAAATAGGATCGTGGAGCAATAAAATGAAACAAATGCGGAAATAAAACACAAAAGATACACAACACAATAGAGACACAAATATATGTGGTTCACCTAGTGTGGGGTACGTCCACCAGAGAAATTGCCAGGTCCTTCCTTTTTATTATCCAACAAAATGAAGGGATACAACCTACAACACACTCACTAATCTAGGTCATTTGGATTAAGGTTTTGGATGCCACTGGCTCCTATATGTACACAAAAACCGAGGAAAAAAATTCGAGGATGCTGCCCTCAAAACCCCTGCAACCCCCTTCTTACCCCTTGCACACCCAACAAAATATAGACACTAGTTCTAGTCATGCAAATAATATATCACATATCCAACATGTTGGAGCATGAAAGGTCTATGATATTGGCAGAAGCACACTAGTTCAAGTTGTGCAAAGAATATAGCACATATCCAACATGTTGGAGCATGAAAGGTCTATGATATTGGCAGAAGCACATGCAGGAGTTGCAGGAGGTCAATATGCAGGAAAAGTGACAACTCAAAAGATTTTGCGCATGGGATTTTGGTGGTCCACGCTTCATAAGGATGCGAAGGAATTCTGTCATACCTGTGATGTATGTCAGAGAGTTGGAAATCCTTCTAGAAGATATGAGATGTCATTAGTACCACAAGTCACATTGCAAGCCTTTGATAAATGCGTAGTTGACTTCGTTGGACCGATACATACACCAACGAAAAGATCAAGAGAAAGATATATCATTACTGCGACAAAGTACTTGATATATATTTTAACCTTGTGCAATATTTTACTGCAGATGGATTTTTAGTAAAAGAACAAAAAATATACAATGGCAAATACACACATTACATAGAGATTTTTCTCCTGGAAACCCAAACCATACACCCATACATTGTTTACAATACAATGTTTACAATGTTTAACCATATTCATTCACCCATAAATTGTTTACAATACAATATACATATAGGAACAATCAAAATCCAAAACCCTAATCCAAATGACTTGTATTAGTCAACAATCCTAATTCCTTAACCGAAAATAGAAAACCATTGGTGAAAAACCATGTGTCGAAAAATGACCCAAAAATGGATATGGAAATCGAGGAAATTTTTTTGGGGGGATGTTGCCCTCGAACCCCCACGCAGGGGGGATCCACCCCCCTATAACCCCCCTCTTACCCCCCGCACGTCTGGCACAATGTAGACACTAGTTCTAGTCATGCAAAGAATATAACACATATCCAACATGTTGGAGCATGAAATATCTATGATATTGGCAGAAGCACATGAAGGAGTTGCGGGAGGTCACTATGCAGGAAAGGTGACAACTCAAAAGATTTTGCGCACATGATTTTGGTGGCCCACAATTCATAAGGATACAAAGGAATTATTTCATACCTATGATGTATGTCAGAGAGTTGGAAATCCTTCTAGAAGATATGAGGTTTCATTAATACCACAAGTCACATTGCAAGCCTTTGAGAAATGGGCAGTTGACTTCGTTGGACCAATCAATACACCAATGAAAAGATCAAGAGAAAGATATATCATTACTGTGACAAAGTACTTGATATAGATTTTAACCTTGTGCAATATTTTACTGCAAACATATTTTCAATAAAAGAACAAAAAAGATACAATGGAAAATACACACATTACATAGAGATTTTTCCCCTGGAAACCAGATTTTTCCCCTGGAAACCCAAACTGGGAAAACCAACATATTCTATATCCATTCACCTATACATTGTTTACAATACAATATACATATAGGAGTCAATGGTATCCAAAACCCTAATCCAAATGATCTGGATTAGTCAATAACCCTAATTCCTTAACCAGAAATAGAAAACCATCGGTGAAAAACCATGTACCGAAAAATTGCCCAAAAATGGACACGAAAACTGAGGAAAAAAAATTTCGGGGATGCTACCCTCGAACCCCTTATTAGGGGGGTTTTGCCCCCCTGCAACCCCCCTCTTACCCCCCCTACACGCCTGGCACAATGTAGACACTAGTTCAAGTTGTGCAAAGAATATAGCACATATCCAACATGTTGGAGCATGAAAGGTCTATGATATTGGCAGAAGCACATGAAGGAGTTGTGGGAGGTCACTATGCAGGAAAAGTGACAACTCAAAAGATTTTGCGCACAGGATTTTGGTGGTCCATGCTTCATAAGGATGTGAAGGAATTTTGTGATACCTATGATGTATGTCAGAGAGTTATAAAGCTTTCAAGAAGATATGAGATGCCATTAGTACCAAAAGTCATGTTGCAAGCCTTTGATAAGTGGGCAGTTGATTTCGTTGGACTGATCAATACACCAATGAAAAGATCAAGAGAAAGATATATCATTACTACGAAAAAGTACTTGACCATATGGTCTGAAGCAGAACCAATCAAATATAGCAACACAAAGACTAATGTGCGGTTTCCGTTTGAGAATGTGGTTACAAGGTTTGGATGTTTGAGAGTTCTTATGAGTGATTGAGGGACTCATTTTATAAATAGTATGACTATTGCCTTGACATAGGAATTCCATATTCATCACCAGAAGATAACACCTTATCATCCTCAGGAAAATGGTACAGTGGAAGCATTCAATAAGATTCTAGAGCATGCATTGACAAAGGTACGTAATGTAAGTCGAGATGACTAAGATTTGAGGATTCTTTTAGTGTTATGGGCATATCAGACTACATGTAAGAAGTTGATAGGACATACACCATTCAGATTAGTATATGGAAATGAAGCAATTATGCCTATGGATTTCATTGTGTCGAGTTTGCACATTGTCGCATTGACATAGCTCACTGATTTTGGCGCAATAGAGAAAAGACTGTTATAATTAGTAGCATTGTAGGAAGACCATTTTGTTGTATGGTTTCATTGAATCATTAGCAAGTTCAAAAAGCATGCAAAAAATCATATCATGATAGACATGTTAAACATAATAAGTTTCATATGGGAGATCTAGTTTTTCTTTATGACAACAAGTTTTTGCAACACCCTGGGAAGTTCCAAATGCATTGTTTAGGTCCATATGTGATAAGGTTTGTGAAAGAGGTAGGTGTTATTCGGTTGGATAAATTGAATGGGGAACCCATGGAAGGACTGGTGAATGGTAGTCGGTTGAAACTGTATAGGGACAATTGGGCTTCTGCGCACTAGCTTGACTGTGAAAAATGTGTACTATAGTACTTCTATATTAGTATTTGTATTATAGAAAGAAAAAGAAAAGAAGAAAATCAATAAAGAGTTTGAGGCAAAAGACATAAGGTTGAAGTTATGCATAAGATATTGTTGAAACAATTAAACTAGTAAGGGGATAAACTAGAGATTGTCGCAAAGATGTAGAAAGAGGAAGGAATTATGTGTAGGAAGTAGGATTTAATTATGACAAAGATCTACGTAGAAGGCAGGAAAATCATTAAAGAACATACATGACAGGACAAGCATTAAAGAGAAAACATGACGATGAGTTAGTGGAGATGTGTAGTCATAAATGAAAAATGGTAAGAGGATTTTGATAGGATGGAAAATCTAGCATATGATCCATTGGAGGATATGAATTTAATGAAGATTTAGGAAAAGAATTGAATGCAAACATAAGTGGATTAGATTGAAAATTTGGGTGTGAAAAAGAATGGAAACAGTTGGAGACAAGCTATAAAATAATATGATGGGTCAACAGGAAAAGGTCATTTTTTTTTTAGCATTTAGAGAGACAAAAAGAGCTAAGCGAGTTTGAAAGAGCCGAGAAAGTAAGTTTCATATGTGAGTTAGTTGCAGAGAACAATGGAGCCACCAAATATAGGAGAAGGCTCATCAAAACAAAAAAAACAGATACATGTATTCAAGGAAACCTCGGGGCGTTAGCATTAGGGAAAATCCTGATTAACTTTCTAAAGGATTATGTACCACTCAAGAAGTTGAAAACGAAGCAGGTTAAGCTACCAAAGGAGAGAAAGTATGAACTTGTCAAACCAAATATCCCACAAAGGGTAATCATTGAAGAAGATATGTTAGGACCAATAGGAAATGTGAAGTTTGTGGACCACGACATTACAGACATAAGGAAGTTTTCATATTTATTACTAGATAAGTACATGCACATAAAACTCAGCCTGGATTCACAAGTAGTTATAGTAGATCCATAAGAGTGGGAAGTAGGGTTGGAGAAAACAATCATTTTGAATCTATTAGAGATTTCACATTTTGGTAGGAGCACAAAGATTAACATCTCTGTCAAGTTTTTATTGAGTTGTGTCTATGGAGGATTTTTATGGTTGGATAGGCCGGTGTCGATATAAACTCAACTCATTACGTGGATCATCAGGTTACCATCAAGAGGGGAATACCCACTACCATTATTCATAGACAAATCTAAGGAAAAATCATTGGTGCAGAAGATGGAGGATAAGTATGACACACATAGAGGAGCGCGTGGTTTGGACCTTGCAAGTATTAATGACGATACTGTCAGGTTCAAGATGTAGGTGTTGGCTAGTAAATTGTTGAGAAAATATCACAAAGATCAAGTACCAACAGGTGTAATAGCAACAACTGAGAAGTGCGTCGTAGGAGTACAAATGAACTAGGCGACGTTCCTCGTAAATCAATTCTTGATGAACTATAGGGAGGCACAAGATAAAGGAACACAATTCCATTATGCATGGCTATTGATATTGATTGAATTAGTGGCTTGGAGGGAGCCAGAAGACAGTCAATTTCGAGGAGTTGCGAGGAAACAATTTTTGACAACAAGATATGTAAACTTGTGGCATACTGGGCACAAGGAAAAACAGTTGGATAATAATATCACTCTCCATGTTTACAAAGAAGTAACTCATCAAAGCAATCAGGATACACCGCGCATAATACTGCAGGTAGTGGAAGCATACAAGGTGATTACACATTTTAAATAAGGAAGACACCACATATATAGCCAAGTGAAGAGGGATTGGGATCAACAATGGCTGACGACCATATATAGTTTGACAAAAGATGAGGTTGTACAGATTATAGAAGACTAGGAGGAAGAATGGAAAACCCTAGTACTGGAAATGAAGCAACCAAAAACACAAACACCATAGAACGATCCTAAAGAAGAACAAGAAGAACAAGAAGGACAAGGAAATGGTGCAGGAGACACACAAAAAACAATATCATGCCCTAGAGAGAAGAGGAAAGAACATGATAAGGAGAAATTAGAACACCAACACAATAAGAGGAAAGCATTCAAGGAAGTGGCCACCCAGGCCCTGATAGAATATGACTTATAAAAAATAGGAGATCAAATAAAGGAAGTGACAGAATAATTGTTCTAGCACGCAACGCAGAAACAAGAGGAGATACACACGTATGTGCAGGAGAAGATGGTTTCATTGCACCAACTTTTGGAAGCATCCAAGATAGCACCAAAGCAAAGGAAAGAGGAAGCACAGATGGAGAATATAGTAAGACCAACAAAAGTATCAACAGAGCGTCGAATGATTAAGATATCACCAGGGGCTATAGAGTTCCCCTCAATAGAGATGCAGGAGAAAGCACAAGCATTAAGTCATATTGACTTAGTCATGTCACAGTTGTTGATGAATGTATTAAAGGGTTTACAAATAAGTGTTATGCAGGAGATAAATTTTCATGTATAGTCAACGGAGATGAATTTGACCAAAATGACGAATGATAAGGAAGAATTGCAAATAGAATATAACAAATTTATGATGGAGAAGGATGAGGTTGAACATAAAGAAGAAAATATACAACAGGAAATCCATAAGGTTTAGAAACATTCTATAGGTCTTGTTGGAAGTAGATTCTACATTAGAAGAGCAAGTATCGAATATTATCGAATCCATTCAAGGATTCCATGCGAAGATAATAGACTTAGATCCATGCACTACACCAAGCACTCCACTTGAGGAAAGGGAACAAAGGGAGAAGATAACGACGATAAAAGTGGAAAGTATCAAGAGTTTGGAGGAGGAGTGTGCCAAATTGTATGAAG
>CBVK0100964440.1:0-10276 GCA_900067695.1 Picea abies | reverse complement strand
AAAGGGGAAAGAGGGAAATCTAAAATAATTAGGAAACTAGGAAAAGAGGGAAACATAAAAAGAAAAGGGAAACACAAGGGAAAAAGCAGAAAGTCAAAATTAGTAAGGTATCTAGCATTTAAGAACTTTCTAAACTAACTCAACTAGTAAATTGGTAATGGGGAAAGTCATTAAAACATGTAAGGGAATATGGGGATGCCTAGGAGCAATTCTAGGATTGAATTTAGGTGGATGAGGGAAATAGGTGTTATTAATTAATTAAATAAATTAATTTATGGAGGAATGAAGGGCATGGGTGACACTTGTATGGGGAGGATTTTTAGGAATTAATTTATTAAACTTTAATTCAAATGGGATTTTGGGAAGGTAAAGGACCTAAAAAATCTATATAAAGGAGGGAGGAGGAGGAAGAGAGATCTCTTTTGTTTGGTGTAATGTTACGTTGCAGAAATTTGTACTTGACTGACTTAGTTTGTGGGAGTTGGGATACCCAACTTGGTGAGGAGTGGTAGCTCAGCATTGCAAGGCGAGCTGGGAGCTAGTTGATTCTATGGTTAGTGTGCATGGACCCTTTGTGGCTCAGGGGGATAAGGGGAAATAAGAGTACCCTTAGCATTGGTTGGGAGGTACCGGTGAAGTCTCGTCGATCGACAAGCAGGAGTTTCATGGAGCGCTCGAGACACCAACTCGGAGCAGGCAATCATGGAATGATATGCTTTTTTTTTTAGCATGGTAGATTGTAGTAGGATTTACGATTTGGATATGCATGTTTAATTAGGTAAGTAAATTGATTATCTTAGTGTTCTAATTGATGATTTTATTTTTCCATAGCCTATACCTCAATGATTGATCGAATCCCATGGCCTTCGATTCCCGACATGTTTTGATTGCCCTGTGGTGTATTGATTTTTGAAGATTGTGGTTGTTTTTTCCTTTCGTCCCTAGCTCATCATTCCTCACCTGAGAAGTCGGACAGGAGCCTGATCTACAGTCATCGCTTCGACATTAATAGACCTATGGATTTCAACGCCCTGCATTTTTGTACGTGGATGATGAGCAAAGGATGTTCCTGTCAGTCGTCTACCTCCATTGTTGTCCTTGGCTATTTGTTTTGACTTGTGCCATCTAGAAAAGACCTCTCTATATGGATTATCTTGCATCCTTGTTGGTTTTTCTCTGTGCCTTGACTGTTAGAATCCCTGCGATCATTTCAATGAATTTTCCCAATGGATCCTTGCATTTATCTCACTATTGTCTGTGTTGTATTGGTATCTTGGCAATGGAAAAATGATTTGATTTCTTGTCTTCATTTTTATAATGGTATCCTGGAAATGGAAATTTTTTTTTATTTGTTATTCCATTGGTATTCTAGCAATGGAAAAACAAATTGATTTCATGTTTTCATTTTTATAATGGTATCCTCGAAATGGGAAAAAAAAATTATTTGTTATTCTTATCTGCGTTGTATTGGAATTATGGCAATGGAAAAATGAATTGATTTCATGTCTGCATTTTTATAATGGTATCCTGGAAATGGAAAAACATTTTTATTTGTTATTCTTGTCTACGTTGTATTGGTATTCTGGAAATGGAAAAATGAATTGATTTCAATCTGCGTTTTTATGTTGGCATCCTGAAAGTGGGAAAACTATTTAATTTCTAAGTCTGCATTATTATATTTGGTACACTGGAATTGGATAAACGATTTGTGATTATTTCTCTGTCTGCGTTTTACATTTGGTACCCTGGTGTAATGATCCCCAAAAGTACAAAATAAAAAAGTAAAAAAATTATTTTTCTTAGGGACATTAAAATTCCATTCTCTTCGGTCAACTTATTTCAAAGGTCTCAAGTTTATCATAAATAAATAGGTGTCGATACTATCAACTCCCATAAGGGCTATGTTTACCATTGATGTCGATACAACTACCTTCCTTTCTAAGAGATTTTATTCTTTGATTATCTCGGGTTTTCTAGAAACCACATATATAATGGATATAGGTCTAAATTCACTATATAATCTAGTTCCTTAGTTACTAACATTTCTAATGTTAGTAAAAGGGTTAAAGATCCATCCCTAGACATAACTTCTAAAGTTGTAAAATGTTAAACATTAAAGGTATTCCAAACCTCTCCAAACATAACATTATCGTTGATTATAACATAAAAGAACCTATACGGGAGGTACTAGGTTCCAAAAGGAAGTACACCTTTCTCGTATTAAGGTCACAAGTTTTAAATTAATGAAGGACTTTAAATTTTTGTTATCTTTCTCAAGCAATAAACTCTATGTGAAACAAGTCGTGATTAAACTTATGCTACCATTACCCTAGACTTGAAGTGGGTTGATGGTTGGCATCGTGGAAGGGTTCAAGCATACCATTCCTCCTTTTCGAATGCATTAAAGTTAATGAACTAGGTGGTCTCACCTCAAATGACAAGAAGCTGGACTTATCAGTTGTACTAGAAAGGCCCCTAACTAAGTCATCTCCCTCGCACAGACTTGGTGTAAAGTCGGTTGAGGTACTTGTCAGATCCTGAGTTAAAGCCCTTGTCTAGCCTAATAATGGCAATATGCCAGGGTTCCTTCCGATGTTTATTAATCTATTATTGTGTCCAACGTAAAACATGCCACCTCACCTTCTTCACATGGTAAGGTATGGTTGCGTACTACCACCATTACTCTACTTCTGCGAAGGGTTGGTAGGTGATTAGTGGTTGTCCCTCACCTATGTCTAGGTATTTGCAAAAATAAATTTTTTAGCACTAACCCTGTTGTATCTTAGCTCTGTAAGAGGTTGGTAGTTTGGGCGGATGTGACCTGGGTAGAGACTATGGAGGCATTTATCCCTCGGGTGTTCCCTGCATACGGTAAGCCAAAGACTTTATGTTATTTTGCCTTTGAACCCAAGACTCTTGAATGTTGAAATACGTGTTGTGGTCACTGTCTACTCCTCTTAACTCTGTTGGTTTTGATATCCTCTGGTTTGAGTTGAGGATTTATTGGTTTGTTGGGTTGTCATAGATCCCCTATTCTATATTGGGTTCTATTAATTTCCTGTTACTTTGCGATAGGTATCTTTTCTTCTATGAACCCTCGTAGAAGGCTCTGGACTGTAAGGGATCCTGAAGGAAACATGAGAGTCACAAGAATACAAGTTAGTTCTTCTAGTTCAGAGGTAAGTTCTATGCATTTCTAGTCCTCATAATGTATGTCTGATCTTGGTATAACTCGATAAGAGACTAAAATTTTTTGGTTATGTTTTCAAGGTTTAAAGATTCGAAGGATTTGTTGCCCCTATTGTTATAAGGTTGTATATAAATATGGATATATTTACGGGGAAATGATGGAGATCCCAAAATTAATAATAGGCCTCACTATATTTTATACTACCTAGACACATGCATCTTAATTCCAGGTGTCTTCGGCATATTTACCGCCAAGTAAATCCTATGGTTAAATTATTTCTTGTTTTCTACTGTGATTCGTATATCCGCCACCATATCCTATGTGTATAAATTGTTCATCATTATTGCCAATGTGATTGTTTAATACATCCGCTGGGTTCGCAAGGAGTCAAGGATGGAAAAAATCTTCGAACTAACAACTCTTAAATCTAAGAGGAAGAAAACACTCCCTCAAGTTCTCTGATTATTTCTCCTGTGAAGTTATTTCCATTTAGGGGTTTTATTCCAAACACTCGGCTTTAGAATTATTTACTTAGAACTGTCTATTCACATTACTTCAACGAAAAAATGGTAAAGAAAATGAAGTATTCAATTTATGGAAGTTATCTCAGTGGTTCATGTATCATACTATATGAAATTATCATTCTACTTGTTTGCAATTCTGTTCTATTAGTTGTTCTTATTCGATTAAGATTTTCTCGGTTGTAATCACTAATGATGGGCCCTTGTTTTTCCTGCAAGGGGTACCCATCAACCTTCTTTGATTCCATTTCCCTTTTCAACTATGGATCGATTCGTTCAATGACGCCGATGGAAAAAGTTCCATGCCAATGACAAGCTAAGTAGAAATTTCTGTATTAAATCTTTAGTATTTAATTTCATGGATTCTCTCTGCGCGTGATTTATTTTCTCATGATTAAATTTCGCTACTTTCTGGTTTTCGAAATATAATTTTGTTTCTATTTAACTTTTTCTCTCTCTAAATCCCATTGCTGATTCTCGCGATCCATTTCAGGATTCAGATGTTTCGTGTTCAATGGACTCAGATTATCGTCGGACCCCAAAAGGTATTCAAGTTCCAACAACCAGACTTAAAACTTAGTCTCTAAGTTCTGTTCGCTACTATAAAAAATTTCAAAGTAAGGTTTTGTCGTTACCAGGCTTCCCAGGGTATCCAATTTGCTTGTAATTTAAATCCTTAATTAGAAAAATAGAAGGGGAAGAAACCCCGTCTTGAAATGAATTTCACTATCCCAATATTTATGCTATAGAGAGTTTAAGGACTCGTTCTAGGCATTTTGTCGACTCTGTACATTATCTTTTTTTGAGGTTATTATGAGGAGAACAATTGTAACTCTCTTCTAGATTAATATAGTTATTTTTAATGGGAACCTTTCTGTAATGATCAATAATTATCCTCTGTGTATTAGATATTCATAGTTATAGTTCAGTGCAAAAATAAATGAATATATTATTCCTATATTTGTTTCTAGAATTCTCTAAATGTTTACATAGATCGAAATCTCATTATAGATGTTGAGTACTTAAAGGTGTATGACCATATTATTATCTTATGACCAGTAGAACGTTCCAGGATTTGAAATTTCAGGATGTGCATAATTAATTTTTATTTATTAAGGTAAAATGGGTCTGTTCTTAGCACGACTAACACATAGTAGTCCGGTAACAATGTTTAATGTTTGTATCTGGCTTTATTTCCACTAGAACTATAACACATCACTTTATAATTTCATAACTTAATATATTTCTTATGTTGTTACAACATAGAGCCTACATAAGTCCATATAGATACATTTCTATAGAATACTAGGTCGTCCCTATAGTGAATAGTATACTATGCTTGAGTAACTACAGTCTTTTAATCAAATCAAATTATTTCTACTCCAATTAATCTACAACAACTATGTAATTCTATATAATACATATGATAGTAAGATAATCATCCATAATATTAACCAGATACAATCATTTCAATGGTACATTCATGAAAAGAGGAGAGTAGAGAGACATATCTAAATTAGTCCACGGGAAAACAAAGGGAACATCCACGTTCCTCCCAACCATTAGAATAGGGAAGCCAACGCTTACCCAAGTCACCCCCTAGCCTGACCATGAATCCATGAGGGAAAACTTGAAACCTCCTCTTCAGCATTGTATTCCTCTATCAATAGTCTTTTCCTTGCCTCACACTTAGTAATCGGTGTTCATAACAACAAGTACACAGTGGTCTATTTTCCCCAGCATCCTAGGCAACGTCCTGCATCCTCACATATGCTATTTATCAAAACAATCCCCCTTATTGCCTAGGTCTTTTTCCCTCTCTTGGGAATTTTCACAGCTTTCTAAATCCCTGATTTTTAGGGGCTGCCAATGGCCAAATACCTGATTTGCCACCTATAAAAATCAGCCCTGAGGTAGTTCAACATGTTCCCCTCTCATGGAGTCATGGTGGGTTGATTTTAACATGGCTGTTCCATTTATCCTCCTGCAGTAAATATAAAATATTTTGTTTTCATACAAGTGTCATAATCAAATAGTTAGTTGGGTCAAATCAGACCTCCTGCAGTAAATATAAAATATTTTGTTTTCATACAAGTGTCATAATCAAATAGTTAGTTGGGTCAAATCAGAATCTCTGCCCAACAGTCATAATAATTAATTACAATTTTCCAAATTCGAAATTTGGAATTGCCATAAATGGAAAAAAAATTCCAAATTTGAATTTACCAAGAATAGAATAGTTTTCTAACAATTTTTTTGAATTTTGAAAAACACTTTATTTTTGGGGATGCCACACCTAGTAAGAAATACAAAACGTTTTTTTTTTTCCTGTATGCGTTGGCATTGGCATCCTGGTAGTCAAAAAGGGAAACCTCAGTTTATTTATCCCTCTCTGTGTTATTTTGTTTTCTTTTACCCTAGTGTGTTTTCCCAACGTTTTACCTTTTAATTATTGACTGCAATTTGTCTTTAGTATGGTGCATTTTCCCAATGTTTTACCCTTTAAGTAACAAATGCGACATGAATGTCCTTCAAGACATCCTTGACCATGCATTTTCCTGGAAATCGAGACTGAGTTACTGTTAAAAACACCCTCGAATTTTCTCTAATCGACTGCCTGAGATAGCTTCATTTACCCACGATTTTTGCCACTTAAAAACATGACTGAGTTATTGTTAAAAATGCCCTCAAATTTTCTCTAATCGACTGCTTGAGCTAGCCATATTTACCCACATTTTTTCCCTTTGAAAGTTGATTGAATCGTTGTTTTAAATGCCCATGATTTTTTATTTTAAATGAGACTGGGATTTTTGTTTTAAATGCCCACGACTTTTCTTTTAAATGAGACTGAGATTGTTGTTTTAAATGCCCATGATTTTGGATTTTAAATGAGATTGAGATTGTTATTTTAAATACCCACGATTTTTTCTTTTAAAATGAGACTGAGATGTTGTTTAAATTCCCACGACTTTGCTTTTAAAATAAGACTAAGATTGTTGTTTAACTGCCCATGATTTGGGCTTGGATTTGATGATTGCGTTTTTCCATTCTTTCACCCCCAAATCGCCTTTATTGTTGACTATGTTTGTAGGTGAATGGCCATGACTTGCCTATTTTGCTGACTATGCCTTTAACCTGTAAATGACCTCAATTCTAGACAACCAACTAAATGCTTCGGCCTTATGCCCTGAGTTTTTACCTTTACCTGGCAATGAATCTTATTAAAGGATTATGGCAGTAAACTTAATTCGGTGCATGGCCTTAGTCTCTCGTTGAATGTATATGGCTTTATGGAATTAACACTTCTTAGCCGATTCCTTTAATGTTTGTAGATAGATTTCCTTTGGTACAGTTAGTAAATAATGACAAGGGGGGTAAGTTATTGAGTTAATAAATGTTTCATTGTTGCTTTCTATGTTATTGTATTTAGTGTTATTAATGCTATAGTAAATGTTAGGTTAATTGTCACATTAAATGCCTTGTGATTTGCTTTATTAATTGTTATAATGGTAGAATTCTACCTTAAGATTGTTACCATTGTTATTAAGTTAAGGGCTAGTTGGATGGAGAGTTTGGATTATTATAGAATGGACCATTTAGGTTGTGTTAATGATTAAAATGTGATTGGTGAGTAAAGACTGGATTGCAAATTATAGACTTGCTAATTTGAATTATGATTGAGGTTAAATGGAATTTATAATTATAGTTTTAGTATTGATTACTTAAAGATGCAATGTTGATTGTATTAATGTTATTTAGCTAGTGCGTCATTGACTAATTGTAACTTGATGTGCCCTGTTTACAATGGAATCAAGGACTGGATGATTGGTTGGGTCAAGGACGATGTCGTGTATGGGCTGGCATCACCCCTTTTCCTCATCCTCATGTGTCTCTTCGACCTTTTTTTAGGGGTGTAGGTATAGTCTCCCAGGAAGTATTCGTCTCTTAGCATGTCATAGTTTTCTGGAGTCCTTGGTCCAGATAGCTTATATTTGCGCCAAGGTATTGACACATCCATCACCTGGGAACAACATGATTCCTAAAGAAAAGATCATGGTGCGCCCTGTGGGATAGAGGTGAATGAGATATTGGATGGAGTCGATGCATTTTGTGTGAGTGTTGTCGGGCGTTGCAAGTTTCTTTTAGCACATGGGTTGAACACCTTAAGGCGTTTGGTTTATGCTCCTTGAGGTTCTCATCTTGTTTTTCTAGACCATTGTGTCAGGATGGGGATGTAGTCCCTCAACTTGTAGGTGTGGTGGTGTTTGCGTCGGGCAGGTAGTCGTTCCTCCTTGCTATTCTATGCATGTTTTGGCTAGTCACCTTTGTGCCTGTGTGTGGTGTCATAGTTTTTTGTTTCCTAGGTTGCATGATTCTTTTCATCGTCTGTGGTGTGGTCAAACTGTTGTCTTCATTGCCTTCTTGCCTCTTAACCCTTAAATAAATAAATAAATAAATAAATTTCACTTCTACTTTGCTTGTAGTCGTAACGATTAGGTCGTTATATATGGTATCAGAGCAGGTTCAACCCTGCAATTGTGGATCGCCTTGCTTTCCACTGCAACAAAAATTTGAGTATCAACCTAACACTACTTAAAACTTTAATGAGTTCATTCGGTGATCTTGTTTAGAGGACCCTGGGAGGTTCACAACATGGTGTCGTGGAAGGAAGTGTGACGCTTGTAGAGGTTTCTTCACCCTCAGAGTTGAATCCCCAAGGGGAGGGGAAAATCATTGGGCTGGATTTGATTGCTATAAGGGAGGAAGATGGTATGACAAGGCTCTTCCAGGTAATGTGAAAGGGTATTGATTCACCATCGATATTGAGAGTAGGCCAGGGCACCTGTACCCCTGAGGGTCCATAACATGCCCTAGTTAGTACCATTAGCATCCACCGATAACTTGAGAGATTTGAGTTCTTGAATCCACGAGTGTGGTGGATGGTTGTGCCATCGAGGCATGGTTGTAGGGAAAGGCATTATTCTTCACACTTCATGATTATGACCTCTAGCCTGAAGGTTCGTAGGGTGGTCTTTCAACTAAAGGGGAGCACTCTTCTATGGTGGAAGATGCTCCTGGCACATTTGAACATGGTCGTCGATGATGTTTCATGGGAACTGTTTGAGGAATGGTTCCATGAGAGGTATCTTCTGAGGAATTCATTGAGCATCATCTCCACGAGTTTGATGCCTTACGACAAGGCAACTGGACAGGGCCCGAGTATGAGGCCCATTTTGGAGCTGCTTCGATATGCTCCACACCCAAATTACCGAGAAACTTACAGTGAACAATTTTGTGTTGGTCTTAGTGTTAGAATTCATCTTCTACTTTAGTTACCAAGATTTTTGGACCGAAGAAATTATGTTGGAATGTGGGGAGCCAGATTTCCAGCGCGACGACCAAGTGAAGAGGACTAGATCATCTCAATCAGTCAGACCCACTACCATGGGAGATTTGGGAAAGGTCCATGGGATTCATGTAACAGTGAATAACCGCCAGGCAGAGCACTAGTTGACTGTTCTTGATACGTTAGGTACCATCGTTGACTAGACCCTTAGTATTTTATAGATCTCGGTGCTACCGAGAGTTTCATTTTTGGTGTAGCGCTAAAAAGGATTAATTTAAAGGCAATCAAACAGGACGAGTTTAGCTTCATAGAGATGGCTTTTGGAGCCAAACTGAAGGGTGGAGGAAATTTTGCAGGTTGTATCCTTAACCTGGGAGAGTTTGTCACTAGGGCCAACCTGTGCGTCATGACCTTAGGGTCTTATGATGTCGTGATCGATATGGACTAGTTGGAATCATATGATGTGATACTAAACTGTAAGACGAAATGGTTGATCTTGGTTGATGGCAATGGAAAAAGACATGTGATTGTATGACGGAACCAGGGAGTCTCCCTAAGGATCATCTCTTCCCTACAACTATGGAAGAGCACGTGCAGGGGATGCCAGCTATATGTGATCCTTGCGTTAAACGAAAAAGGCGTGGTGGAAGGACTGGAAAACCTTCCTGTAGTACGATAGTTTGCAGATGTCTTCCCAAAGGAGTTACCAGGGTTGCCGCCTGAGAAGGAATTGGAATTTACCATAGACCTAAAACCGAGGACTGAACCGATAGCGATAAATCCTTATTGGATGTCGACCCCTGAGTTATAGGAGTTGAAAATGCAACTGAAGGATTTATTGGACCTGGGACTTATACGTTCGAGTATTTCATAGTGGGGTGCGTCTGTTATTTTCATACGAAAAAAGGATGGGTCGTGGAGACTCTGCATTGGCCACTGTCAATTAAACAAGGCAACAATCATGAACCAATATCTGTTGCCAAGGATTGACGATCTATTTGATCAAATGAAAGGTGCAATGGTGTTTTCAAAGATCGAATGGAGATCAAGGTATCACCAATTATGAATCAAGGAGGATGAAATCATTAAGACCGCCTTTAAGACGAGGTTTGGACATTACGATTTTACTATTTTACCATTTGGACTGACGAACGCCCCATGGATATTTATGAGCTTGATGAACGGGGTGTTCCGCGAATACTTGGACAAGTTCGTCCA
>CBVK0100964439.1:0-10276 GCA_900067695.1 Picea abies | reverse complement strand
TATTTATACAAGTCTGGCATGTGTGGAAGTGTCTTTTCACTGGCAGGGCCAACTTCTTCTTTTGGGTGGTTATAACCACCTTTATTATATTTCAGGGCTTCTTTAATATATTTTGGGTCCGAATTCTCTTTCTACCTATCACAATTACAATATGACCAATCTGCAAAAGGGGATTTGGTCCTTTATAGTAGCCAACATGATCAATCCACAATGAGGATTGATGCAATGAATAATATATCAAATAATAATTAGAATACACTTTGCAGTTACATTATTTCAACACTAACCTCTTCATATCTCGTGTCAATGCCCTATTTTGGTATTATCCTCCTCATCTCATCCTGTCACCACCCTTAAATATTTCCTTAAATAAGAAACCATGTGTTAGAGATAATGCCTAATTAATACCACTACTAGAGTTTAGGGATTGGATTTGGTTTGTTGGAGGATGTTGAGAGATTCTCTCAACCTCTCCCTCCAAGAGTGGAATAAGTTGGATCTCATAAAACTTATCTAAGTGTGATGTATCTCTGTTCATTGTGTGGAATACAAACTATTTATGTGTGTGTTATTCATGTCTCGATGCTCTCATGAATTCCAATTTGGTATCATAGCCCGGTTAAAGGATTTCATGCATCAATGTTGAAGTTCAGAGGAACGTTGTGTATTGAAGTGCATAAATAAGGTTCTATTTGATAGTCATCGTTGTTGTCATGTGGGTGAAAGAAGACGCCACTATGTTTCTTATTAAGCTACATTGAATGCTATCAAATCGTTGGAGAATCAAATCCAGAAATCGATTACTGGAATTAAGGGATCATTGTCACTGTTCATTTTCGCAAGGGATCGCTTCCACTATTCTTTTCCATGCGTAACGCGTAACAAAGCAGTGAGGTGAGAAGCATTTTTACTGAACCGATTGTGCATTTGACATATGTGCATTGATTCCATGAAATAGAAGCCGAAAACATCGTCATGTGCAAGGAGGATTCTCTTCATCCATGGTCATCTATTTTTCAAGGAATAGAAGTCGATTAAAGAGTCGTATTTGAAGATGCAATTATAAAATGTTGAAAAGGTTGCCATGTGTTGAACCTGAATAGAGCCTTCGCCGAATACATGCTCGACATTGATGCAAGAAGCTAACATGTGAAAGAGATTTTTTGAATGCACTGTAGAAACTGCCATTGAAAATCTACAATGATATTTGCATATCAGATCTGCAGATGAATCACAACTGATTTCAAAGATACCACTTGGATCATAGCCATCCAAGCTGGATTCGAGCTGACAACCCACATCAGAAATTAAATTTGCTATCCAAAAATTACTGGAGGAGCCATGGATCACTGTTTTTGTTGTAGACAGAGAATGCAAGATGTCATGGAATGTTGTTCGGTGTTTCTACTGCTTCCAAGAGAGGATGTAGGCTATATCCAAGTCTGAGAGATTCACCAAGGTCAACCATTATGATGTCATATCAGTTTGAGGGAGCAGTTAGAAATTGGATGTCCATTGGTTGTTGATTGCCAAAGCAATGTCGTGTGTGAAGAATAGCACACAACAAGAATCCTACTTGTGTAAACCACCATAGATGGTTTGTCATGTCTTTTTACTTATATATATCTATCAATGTGTGTGGTGTGCATAATTTTTTTATATGTTTATGTGTTTATGTAAAATCGGAACTCTTGTATCTTGATATAATTTGGAAGCCCTGGTTTCAAGAACAATTGTTCTTATGATTGGATGTCACCTTGTATAATTGATTTTTGAAGACATTCAGTACCTAGACTTCCTTTCTACAACTGACAGATAGTCGAAAGCGAAATATCTGAGAGATGGAGGTATGTCCATGGGATGATTCATTACTTGACAACTTTTCTCATGGAAGCCCCAGTGAGCCAAGTTTGCCAATATTGTCTATTGTACAAGTGCATGAATGATGATCTGAAACATTTATACTTTAAATGAGTGGAAAGGAAAGATCAAAGAAGAGGAAGAAAAAGAGCACAATCCAGAAGCATCAGAGTGGGTGTATGCATTGATGAGGATCATTCCAAATGAAGAGTTGTAACATTTTTTGTTATGTGAAGTTTTGTAATGTAGGCATTAACGAGGGGTGTTAGAGATAATGCCTAATTAATACCACTACTAGAGTTTAGGGATTGGATTTGGTTTGTTGGAGGATGTTGAGAGATTCTCTCAACCTCTCCCTCCAAGAGAGGAATAAGTTGGATCTCACAACACTTATTTAAGTGTGATGTATCTCTGTTCATTGTGTGGAATACAAACTATTTATGTGTGTGTTATTCATGTCTCGATGCTCTCATGAATTCCAATTCCATTCTCATCAACCTTCAAGTCTCTTCAATCCACTTCAGCATCCCAATGCTTTGTGACATTAAGTAAAAAAAACCCATACTATTTATTAACCAAGAAGGGGATTAATATTATGAACAAAAAGAAGAAAGTAAGGTGGTGGTCTCTTCCAATGAACATAAACAAGTAACTAATCATGTTAGAAGAATTCATGAATTAACAATTAAGAGATAAGAAAGAACTTAGTGCTTATGCTTACAAGTTACAACCTTGGGAAGAAACTTAAATGTCACTAGGGTGCAATTTAGGTGTGACTTCTTATGTATATGTTTTTATTAGTAATGTGCTCAAAGTGAATGATCTTACAAAGGTAAATTCTTATTAAATATTTTGTTTGTAGTGCATGCTTAATAAACCTCTGAACATTGGGGCATTCCAAGAAACATTATTGTGATTTCCTTATTTTTCCTCTTCCATTATTATCATCACATTGATATCTATAAATAACTCATTATTAAATATACATATTTTTAGGGTATAGTTAATAATTGTCTGAACATTGGGCAATCATTATTGAGACTTTCTCACTTACTCCTTTTAATAGATTCTCATAAAACTACTTTGCACATTCATATCTATATATAATCCATTATATACATCCTGAGTGAGTCTAATGGTTAAGAATAAGTGTTTCCTCTCAAGAGGTCAAGTTCAAATCCATATGGGGATAGGGTATGCATACCTATGTAGAATTTACCAGTCAACTCGTTGGTCAGAGGGGGGTCCCTTGTCCCCCAAATAAAGGGTTCTCATACACAAATTTTGTGCCTCTCTTGGTCATGACTTTAAAAATTAGATTATTACAATTTATGTTGTGTGTGAAACATGCTTGAGAGAAATAAAGTAGTTGCATTGATTTCAACAATGAATAATGCAAACTAGTAGAATACATTAATTTAGCCATTTATTTAAGAAACAATACAAATAAATTTGATCCCATGCATTTATTTCAACACCAATATAGTGCAAATTGTTGAGTGAGATTACTCTATCAATAATACTGTGTAAAACAATTTCAAAATTTGTATTATCATCCTGTTATAGAGGTTCTTAGTTATAAGTTGAATTCCGCTATTTTGTTTCTTGGGTGTGATTTATATATTAGTATTTGTAGATTAAAAACTTTATGAATTAGCAAATAGAAACCAAATTTTAAGAATGAAAAATTTTATAAAGAAAGAGGAAGTTGTTTCAATGCATTGATTTAAGATACAATATAGTCCATTCATTCAAGCATTGACACAATATATGTTGTGTGTGGAAAATGCCCAACAACAATCAAGTAGTTGCATTGATTTCCATGATGATATGATGCAAAATAATAGGGTGCATTTATTTTAGTAATGATACAATGAAAAATGATTCAGTGCATTGATTTAAGAAACGATATAGAGAAAATTGATCTATTGTATTGACTTCAACATCAACTTATCTAGTGAATTGACTTCAACAACAACATAGTGCAAAACAATTTCAAAATTCATATTATAATGTTAGGAAAGAGGTTCTTGGTTATAAGTTGAAGTCCATTATTTTATTTTCTTGGGTTTGATTATTATTTTAGTATTGGGATATTAAAACCATTACTTTGGTAATGTTTTTTCATTGTATTGTTAAGTTATATAGAATTAATTCATATATACAATGCATTATAACCAAAAACATGTATAGAATGTAACTAGAATTATGTGAAATATATGAGGTTGGGTAAATAAACTATTAATATTGAAAAACAAGAGAAACAAGGTATGACCTTTACTACAATATCTAGAATTAAAGGCTTCAATGGTTTTCTATTTCTACTTTATTTCTCCTATGATCAATACAAAATAATGAGAAATCTAGCAAGTATGACTGTATGAACACCTATTTTTTGTTCTGGGGGATCATAGTTGTTTCATTTAGAGAATTCATCCATAAGTTCCTAGAAGTGTTTATGGATTTGTTTCATTTAGAGAATTCATCCATAAGTTCCTAGAAGTGTTTATGGATGGCTAGATGGCATATAAGCTATTTAAGAGTCACATTTTCATTTTTCACATCATGCATGAGTTCTACTAACAACTAGAATTTCCACTAAAAGTAAAGAAATTTATCTTTTGTACACTTTTGGGAGAGCTACTAGGACATGTAGTCTATCACGATGGCGTACTTATCGATCTCTCAAAATTAGAATTCTTCATAAATATACCAAACTTGATAGATGTACACACCTTGCATCCTACACTAGGTCATATGGGGTACCATCACATGTTTATTAATGATGATGTCAACATTACAACACCATTGGAAAAAACTATAGAAGGAAACAAAAAAAATTGTTTGGACAAACAAGTGTGAGAATTCCTTCAATATTTTAAAGGAAAAGAAGAATATCATTTAGATATTAGTATTATTGAACTAGTTAGTAGAGTTCCATGTCCAAGTGGATGCATCTAGAGTTGCACTCAAATCCATACTAACACAACCAGATAATGGTGAAAAAGACAATTCCATCATTTTTTGAACAAAAATAGTTGTCAAATCATAAATGGAATTACAGAATGATATAAATGGAATGTTTCACAATTATCTATGCACTCCATAAATTTTGACACTGCTTGTTTGGGGTCCACTTCAAATTCTTCATAGACCACTTAGTCCTAAAGTATGTCTATCTTCTTCATATTTTCTTATAGCCATACTTTCTATCTTTCTCATTATTTTTTATTAATTATAGAAGAAATAAGGTAGAAATATAAAACTACTAAACACTTTAATTATAGATATTTTTAATAAATGTCAAAACTTGACTCTCTTACTTTTCAATATTAGTAGTTTCTTTCCCCGGCATCATATGGGTGTTCATCAAGAAAAAATTATTCCAATGAATTCCTAAATCCCTACATTCCCACCTTCACACCATTTTTCCATGAATTTGTAGACACCCATTACCTACCCTCCATATCGTTATACTCTTCACTCTATATCGATTTTAGTGTCCAAATGAGGAGGAACTTTATACCTCATTTAATCACCACTACACCTTCTATCTCCCCCAATTTCTCATGTAATTATTTCAAGTTTAAAATAATTTCTTTCACAACAGAATATTCCATTTTTATTAAGTTTTATATGATGGGGATTAAGTGATTTTTTTTAGTTTATGAGACATCTATGTTTGTGTTGTGAAATCTAATGAATTGAGTGTTTTTCACAATCATATGAGATCAAAAAGAATTGATATAATGTAGTTTGGGTTTATAAACCTAGGGGATATTCATAACCCATATGGATTCCATTAATTAAGAAATTGTTTCCTTAAATGTGGAAAATAGGTAGAGGGAGATAAGGATATTGAAAACATCAATATTGAAGATAAAGGAGTCAATAAACCACTCACTCCTAACCCTATCCATGTTTGTAATTTAAATGGTTATACCCTCTTAAATGATGTCCATACCTTGGTTATATATAATACATGATCAAAGAATAAAATCCTCTAGGATAAAGAGAATCATAAAACCATTCGAGAACAAGGGTTTGAAGGAAAACAAAGAGGTAAATATAGGTTTAGTGGGAGAGGAGCATTTGCTTCCTTTCAAGGAGTCAAGGAGAATATAAATGAAGAGGATAGTAATAGTGATGGTGATGAGGGCCCTAATAATTTTAACAAAGGTATAGAGAACTCCATTTCCACCATTCCTAAGAGGAAAAGTATGCAAATGATGATAAATGGGAGCAACTTGGAGAACATATTGAGAATGAATGATATGGAAATTTCTTATGAAACTTACATGTTTCTTTCATAGATGATTACATATATTGAAAGTAACAAAATGATTATAAAGGAAGTTATGTAGTAGGAAACTATGCACCATGGAAGCTATGACGAGAAAATTAGGATGATTCAAAAGAATAAGGTCAAAATTAAATGTAATATACCATTATAAGAACAAAATGATTATTTTTTGTTCAAGGTTTGGGTATAACCGATGCATTGAATATATATGAGTCCACGACGAAAATGTTGAAGCATTTTGTAAGTGAGAAACAAGAAGAAACACTTAGATTGAAGAGGAGGACTTTTTATTTTGAACTTGTATTAAGTTCTAAACCATTATTTGCACAATTTATCACTATTAAATATCCTCAAGAAAGCTAGGAGGAAAATATAAATAGATATCCCAAAGGAAAAGGAACCCAATAATTTTTTTCTAGAGTCTACAAAATTGTACCGAGCAATTGCGAGGATAGGGTGATGTTTATTTTTGAGTTATATGAGATTACTAGCAAAGCTTCCATGCTTACTAGAAGGATTATTTTGGTTAAACAATCCTTCAATATTGATCTTCAAAAGGATATAAGTTTTTGTGAGAGACTTATATACACATTTTTGAAAATACACAGTGACATGATTGACTATAAAATGCAAAAGGAGAACCTTGTTGAATAAAATATTGTCATTGATTTCAAAGGTTAGTGAGTGATCAATTATAAACGTGACTTTAATGAGTACAAAAGTGGAAAAGTTAAATGGAAACAAAGTTTACATAAAAGTGGAGTAAAAATGAAAGTGGATTAAATATAAATATGAATTTAATAAATAACAAAAATGAAAAGTTAGGTGGAAGTGGAGTTTATGTAAAAGAGGAGTAAACATGAAATTGGATTAAAGAAAAAGGTAAAGGTGAAAGTATAGTTTACATAAAAGTGAAGTAAACATGAAAATGGATTAAAAAGGGTAAACATGAAAGTGCACATGGTTTGTGCACATGAATTTACAAACCATAGTGGTATTTTACCCATGGTATGGTAAAAAGTTAATTAAAAATTAAAAAGGGGGATATCAATTATTATTTAATAAAAGTTGTTACTCTTCAAAAAAAACATGACTTTTCATGTAAATATTATGTAAAAGTATAAATAAAGAAGTGGGTTATGAGAAAACATGTGTGTGTGGGTGAAAATGTAATATTCCTATGCACATCATTTGAGGTGTGACAATTGAACATTATTTAAGGAGAAACAATTAAATATTGGCAAAGATCATATATGACATTCTATAAAATAGATCCAACAAAAGAAAAGGAGTGAGTACAGATATGAGGCAGAGGAAGAAGAAGTAGCGAGCACAGTTCAGCAGAAAGAAAGAGAAAGCTAAAGAGTGAAAGTAGAAGAAGTAAGCACAATGTTGATCTGAGGAAGAAATTGAAGAAGAAGTAAGAAGATCTAGTAAAGGTAGATCTAAGGCAGAAACAGAAGAAGAAGAAAGAAGATCTGATGAATATAGAGAGAAAGTTGATGGAGAAAGATCCAAATAGATATAGTGAAAGAATAAGGAGAGAAATATGTAGAAATATTGTGAAATAATAAAAAGTGAGTGTCAAGCAGATCTGGCAAAAGAAAAAGGAGTGAGTGATCGAGAAAAAGTAGAAGAAGCGAGTACAATGTGGATCTAAAAAAAAAAGAAGTAAAGAACACCGAGTATATGTGGAGAAAGAATAAGTAAATAACACAGAGCAGATCCAATGAAAGAAGAAGTAAATAACATAGAACAATGTCTGTAAAGAAATAAGCAACAAAGGGGTTCAATTTCTCCTTTATGTCAGTGCCTACAAACAACAAAGGGGATCGATGTCCCATGTAGGTCAGTTCCTACAAACAATAGAAGGGATTTATGTCTCATGTAGATTGGTTCTTACGAACAACACTGGGGATTGGTGTCTCCAATAGGTTCGTTCCTACAAACATTTGTAATCGTAAGCTGGTTCCTATAGATTAATAAAAATAATATTTTTTGGTTTTCTCCAGAAAAGGTTTCCACATTAAAATACTCTATGATCCAGATTATTTTTGGCACGAAATGAGAGAAGAGATATAATAAATAAATGTACAGAGATGTATCATATATCCAACAATATAAAATAAATATATCATATACATAAACACATAGATACAGTAATACACAATTTCTATTAATGTGTGAAATGTACAGAACTGTAAAAATACAAAGTGAAAGACTCACTAGAATGGTGTCATCTTATCTCTGAGAAGAGATGTGACTACTAATCGCATTCACAAGAAGATTATCATTACAATGAGGCTCCAAAGGCCTTTTAAACACAAGGAAAATAAAAAACCCTAACCCCATAAAATGAAAAGCTAAAATGTTTGAGGGCCCTGATGGGGATAGTTGATACGTCAATTTCCCAGGGGCGTAACTTTTGCATATGATCTTTGTTTAGTGCGCTCAATACACCATTGGAAAGGTCTAACAGAGAAGAACTATTTTTTGCTGGCTCATGATTGTTCTTATAATAGTTTATTGGGCCCAAAATCCCAAAAAAACGTTGTTTAGGGCTTCAAAACGGCCCCAGAAGTTTGGAACACGAAAAACTGTCGAAAAACTACCAAGGTGGAAAACTGTTTTTCAAGCCATTGGAATAGGTGGGTGGCCATCGATACCCACCTAGATCAATCCTCCCTCCTTAGGAAGAAATGGTCTCCATTGCATTGAGTTCCCCCATCAAATGAGGGAAATTTTGTTGAATTTGGCCCCGGGTGAGCCACTTGCCTTGGTGCAGGTGCTGCCCTAATTTAACGACTTGATAAAGCTGGATCCTTTGTTGTCGAGTGCCATTAATTTGTGTGTCCACAATATGATCACTAGATGCATGTTGCATGCAGTCAGAGTTGAGATTTCTTGGTGTATACTGCTCTGTTATCTCTGAGGTGTCCAATAATGGTGGAAAATATGGTCGAAGACGAGCCACGTTGAAGACAGGATGCAGACCAAGGAAGGGGGGAATGTTGAGCTCAAAATCATTCTCACCCACAACCTTGGTGATGGTGTACGACCCATAACGGAGTGGGAGAAGCTTCTGATGGGGCCCTGTAAGGCATTCTTTCTACAAATCAAACCAAAATTTGTCGCCCACTTGAAACTTATGTGGCACCCGATGCTGATCATGGCAATGTTTGTACTTGGAATTAGACTTCTGTAGAATATCCTGAACCTGTTGGCAGATGTGTTGGATCTTCTCAATGAACAAGGTGGATTTGTCAGCTTTTGGTGGAGCAGGGGACGAGTCGGTCGAGGTGGTCACCAAGGGTAGTGCAACATCCATGGGGCCCAATGGTTGGAATCCCAACCCCACCTGAAAGGGGTTGTGGCCAATTGAGCTATATAGGGTTTGGTTGTAGCTATGTTGGACATAGGGAATACTCTCATCCCATGTGTGGGGGTGTTTTGAATTGAACATGCGCAGGATATGTATGACCATCTGATTGACGATCTCATTTTGGCCATCTGTTTGGGGGTGGAAGGAAATGAATTTGGTGAGCTTGGTATACAACAGTGACTAGAGGCTCGACCAGAATGAGATGAGGAACCGACTGTCACGGTATGAGATAATGGTTTGTGGGATCCCAAAATGTACCCGTACTCATTCAAAGAAGAGCTTAGCAGTGGCTTATGTTGTGATGTTCTTCTTGCATGCACCTAGAATCGCCATCTTGAAAAAGTGATCAACAATCACAAAAACACAGTGATTTCCCGTCTTGGTGGATGGGAGGCTCGACATGTAGTCCATTGATATGGATTCCCATAGCCTGTTAGGAGTAGGCAGAGGGGTGTACATGCCCTATTTCTTAGTGTTCGGTTTGGCAATAGTACAGGCGGTGCAAGACCTGATATACTTGTCGACATCATGTCAAAGTTTTGACCAATAGAAATGTTTATGCAACACTTCCACTTTCTTTTTGATGCCAAAGTATCATGCCACCCAACTGTAGTGAGCTTCCTAAATCATCTTTGTGTGCTCGCTTGATGGAACACAGATATGGACCAGACGGCACAACAACCCATCCTGAAGATGGAAATTAGCGACCACTGAGTTGGTGCCCAACATTT